>CM022775.1:8915465-9062965 GCA_012411365.1 Ameiurus melas | reverse complement strand
GCTCATAAAGTTATGACTGCAGTCATTTTTGGATCATTCAGTATGCCAATTCCTGTAAAGTTCCAACATTTTTTCTGCACATTTTCCAGTGCTATAAACCTAATTTGGTCATTCTTTTCTGAAACCCCATGCTTCAGAAAGAAGATAGCCATAAAAATTTGCTCCCTTTGAATAAAGACAGTAAAACTGCTTCTAAAACTAAAATAACCAATGCATCAACATAATAATCTACACCAGTTTCTCTACCATTAATTCTCTCTTGTAGCTTTATAAGGTAATTGATAGATTACTGGATACACACCTTCACGTCCTTGATCACTGTGGACGGCACTTAAATCCAAGATAACAATAAAAACTATTGTCAGGCAACAACAGAAGAAATGTTTGAAGGAAATGTTAATATAAAAACACACTTGTAACAAGTATACATAGGTTTATAATAAGCTGCATCTCAAATTTTGGACTTAGTTTAACTTGCTAAAATGTAAAAAATAAAATCAAAGACAATGCTAGAGTTACCCATATTTAATTAATTTATATTTAATCAGAGCTGTTACACATAGAAACACCTTGAACAAAAATAAGCTTGAAATTCACAGACTTGACAGTTAATCCAAGCAATCAGTGAGTTATTGTTACATTTGATCATTTCAAACAAAGGTCTAAGGGGGTTCAAAGACAAGGACAATAGCGGCTTGGAAATGATGTAGTGAGAGGTTCATTAATTGAACTATAATCACACACAGTTCACTGGGAAAAGTCCCTACTTTTTCTCCTGTAGATATGACATAAGTGAATGTATGATGTGTCATGACCTCAAACACTGAGGCTAAATCCCAAATGGCTCCATATGTGATGCATAGGATATTACACAGAGCATGAGCAGCATTGTGATTTGGGGATTAATGTACTCCTAAACAGAGGTGTCCAATCTTATCCGGAAAGTGCTGGTGTGCGTGCAGGTTTTCATTCCAACCAAGCAGAAGCCACACCTGAGTCTATTGAAATCAACTGATTAAACAGGTGGAATCATGTGTGAATCCTGCTTGGTTGGAATGAAAACCTGCACCCACACCAGCCCTTTGCGGATAAGATTGGACACACCTGCTCTAAAAGATGTCGGATTCAAAGTTAATATTAATATTTGATTAAGATTTAAAAAATGGAACACTGTGCTAAAATCAACAGTTTTGGACCAGTCCTGCTCAACGCATGATCACGTATTCCGAGAGGATGACATAACCTGTGTACTGTGATAGCTAGTTAACTTAACCAATGTTCGTGAAACACACAGTATATTTTGGCAGGTTTTTACTACTGTAAAAGGAAAATCAAGATAGTGATCTCATTTGTGTGGAACTCTGACAAATGCTAGTTTGTCCACTAGCAAGTAAAAAGCTATTTTGGATGGCATCAAGACATGGGGATATTTAAAGATATTTGCACTTTAATGAGGATCTAGGTGTAGGGGTGTTCCTTAGTGCGTTAAAATGGCACATTCAGGGTTACTTTAAAGGTAGATTTTGCTGGAGTGGGTAGGAAGGGTTTGGTGTAAGATTTCCTCAGGAAACTTTGGATTTCCAGACTTGTTTCAAGGTACATTAGGATATACACTGGCATGCTGAAATTGGAGGTATTAGTCACTTTCTTATACCCTATGTAGCACACATCTACAGGGAGTAAAGAGTCATTTGGGATTCAGTCTGAGACATGGCAGTACACCTTTCCTTCTTATTCGCCAGCAAGGTAGAGGCTGCAAACAGGAACGTAGGCCACTTGTCCTTGAGAGGTCACCCTGTGACGGCGTGTTCAGTGTGTGCCCTTCTGCACCATCTGTGTGAAACGGTTCGTGATGGCGAGTGTGGTGTCAATGAAGCGTTCAACACAGCTCACAAGGCACGCCTCAGTGCGCGAGTCCAGTTTTGAGCTCGGCTTCTCTATACATTTGTCCCAACACACATCTGTGAAGTTGTGCACCTGTAAATACACACAGTCTCAATATCAATTCAGACAAATCAATATAACCGGTTATACTGATCAGATACGAGCATATCAGGATCAATACTGCCCTGAGAGGTATCAGACCTAGTTTAACGAACATATATTGCACGTGAGCACAGGGCCATCACCACGCTGTTGTTTCAAAACGTTTGTAGAGTCTCTACTCGGTTACAGTATCGGATCAGTGTTAGGTGCAGGACGATAATCAGACCATTCATATCGGTGTCAGTCTCTCTAATCGGAGACTCTGCAATGCAGGCTTCCTCGTGTTGATCGACATACCTGAGCCTGAAACTGTGCTTTCTGTTGCTCCACAGCGATCAGACGCTGAAGTTCCGCCGTGTCCGTATTTTCCGATGAACCGCTCGACGGCATATCGAAACTACTGAAGTCCGCCATTATCACTACTGTGCGATATTTTATAGTCACCTCAAAAGGGCAAAGCAGGGAGAGAGCAGCATGCAACCTGGAAAGACTTCCGCAGCCGGGTGGATATGACGTCACACCAAAGCTATCGGCCATCGAAAAGATTAATACAATTAAGAAACATAAAAAAAAGTTCAGTATAAACCGTAAAACAAACTGCACAATATTATCGAATTTTCTTTTTTTATTGCACGAAATTATATTGACTTTCAAGTTCTGTGTAAAAAAAAAAATACTCCTTCGGTAATACTAACACGGTACCTTAGGTGGCAGCAAAGGGGAAAAAAAAACATTTGGCCACGCTTCCGATATAGAAAGGCGCAGAGCAGACGTCATTTTGTATGCCAAAAACCGGAAACGTATTAGCATTTTAGCCCTTCCGGTTTCATCGTCCCCTAAGTCAATGTTTTTTTTTTTATTAATGGGATTTTGGTTAAAAGCCTGAAATAAGGACTGTGGTGACCACAAGCTCAAAATATTTTCACGTTTTGTTCTACGACATAAAATACTCCAGTAATACCCCACTCCTGATTTTTTTTTTAAAGCTTTTACGTGTATTGAAAAAGCCGATGGCTAACAGGTTGCTAAATGAGACTACAGACATTGTCGGGGACATTAAACGTCATCACGCCGAACAGGAAAATATCATATTCACCAGACCGCGTTTACAGCCTGTGTTCTTGAAGGTTTTAGATTAGTCAGTTTATCAGTTTATAGTATTATGGAAAATGTATTTTTTTAATGTATTTACGAAAAATTGTCGGAAGCTTGTTAATGGTGACGTTGAAGTTGAGCGACTGTGGTGTAGTTCCTTTATAGCATACGGTTAGCTTTTTATTTCTGGCGATTGTATTTAGGTTTAAAAAAAGGTTCAAAAGGTGTTCATTTGTGAAAATGATCTTGATGGCCAAAACGTGTTAGTATTGTAAATATTTGTTGATCACAGAGCATATTTTTTGCGATCATCCAAAAGTCTATGGAAAAATCCTGTTAGGTTTTTGTCGAGGGAACCAGTGTGATGCTAACTTCCGGGTTCCGGTACCAAATGACGTCATCCCTGCGCCACTCTATTTTTGCTATTTGCAGTATAACGACCCCGCCTTGTGCCCGGTGCTTCCGCCATATTGGAAAGGGGCAGATTTTGTGACATGGGGATCTACCATAATAAAATCTACCGTAACGAATTGATTCGGTACATACGTAATAAATTAAAACTGAACACAACATTAGCTAAAGCTAATATGACAGCAACTTCATGCTAACCTCATGTGTGAGTGTGTATGTGATTGTGCCCTGCGATGGACTGGGTGTACCCCGCCTTGTGCCCGATGCCTCCTGGGATAGGCTCCAGGTTCCCCGCGACCCTGAAGAAGCTAATATAACTTAACTCATTATAAACATAGGCAAACAAATAATTACTTACTCAGTCAGAAATCCACAAACAAATCTAATTTTACACATACCATATATTAGCTATTAATTATTAGCTAAAGCTCAGTACAGTACATAACAGTGGTCCAACAAAATGCAGGATGTCATGCTTTCTGTTCAAATTATGGTGGGGCCACCCATTTCACACTGGGAACCTCCTCACCAAATCTAAAAATAAATTTCCTTATTGCTCTTGGACAGCAGTAATTACAAATGAAAGCACTGCTGAAAAAACCCAACAACAATAGAGAGAATTCTAATGGACAACAAACCAGCAACTAACAAAACTATTACCACAACTATTATTGGTCCTTAATGGTATCCACTAGACATAACCTGCCACCAATAGAGGACAAAAAATTACCTATAGAGACAGACAGGGACTATTATAGTTTCTATTAAAACCAATAAAATCTGCTTTATAACCATTGGAACCTTGCTGTCAAATTGTGTCACAACATAGATCTGGGCAAGGGTATACAACTTTGAATGTTTACAGGAGCACAGTGGGCTCCATCTTTGTGAGATGGAAGAAGGTAGGTCCACCAGGACTCTTCCTAGAGCTGAAATACGGCCAACCTCTAAAACATGGCTATAAGGGCCTTAGAGGTGACAAAGAACACATTGGCCACACTGTCAGAGCTTCAGAAGTCCTCCATAGAGATCCGGCTAGAAGGATAACCATCTCAGAAAAAAAGGCACATCAATCATATTATGGTAGATTTGCAAGACAGAAGCCATGATGCAAAAATGCGCCCGCCATATTGGAAAGGGGCAGATTCTGTGAGATGGGGATCTACCATAATAAAATCTACCGTAATAAATTGATTCGGTACATACGTCTTAAATTAAAACTGAACACAACATTAGCTAAAGCTAATATGACAGTTACCTCATGCAAAACTTATGGCTAATATCACCTAACTCGTTATAAAAATGCAGTATGGCAGGCACTTAAAGGACTCTGGGAGAATGAGGAAAAAAAAATTATCTGGTCTGAATGAGACATTGAACTATTATAATAGTGATTGTTTAAATTAGGCTTCAGTTTCAGAAATATGTTTATATTACATCTTCATATACTTTACCTTGTGTGGCCCATTTGTGGTTATAATTTGCAAATGAAACCCCTAGCTATTCTCCTTCCAGCAGCCTTATTTTCCAGTGTATCCAGAGTATAGTGATAGGGTTAACATTAAAACAAAACAAAACAAACAAACAAACCAGCAAAATAAAACAAAAAAGCATTTCCGGTATTACATTTACATTTATTCACTTGGGAGACACTTATATCCAAAGCGACTTACAAATAAGCAAAGTGATATATCAAGCTATCATCATATCATCATATATATCAAGCTATATATCAATATATCAAGGTATAGAACACGCCTTCTTCCAGGGTGAGAAGAAGAGCATTGTTGCGTGCATAACATGCCAAACTGGATGGACTAGAACAGCGATGACCACATCAGGTTCCACACCTGTCAGCCAAGAGCAGTAATCTGAGGCTACAGTGGGCACAGGCTCAAACCTGGACAGCTGAAGACTGGAAAAACATTGTCTGCTCTTTCCAGTCTACATTCAGGCTCCAGATCCACTGCGACCTTGACCAGGATAAAACGGCTACTAAAATGACTGAGTGAATATAACTACGAGTATGTGTTTAAATAATATAATAATAAATAATAATATTTTAAATAATGACCTATTTAACATTTTCAAAATTGAAAATCTTTTTGTTTATTTAAAATTTTACCTGAAAATAATCCCAGATTTTCACTATGGTATTAGATATTTGAATCCCACTGTATATGGAAACATCCTTTTTTTTTTGGCAATGTTGTGTATTATGTTTGTGTACTAGTATGTTTGAATATGTAAAAGTTGTCAAAACAATATATAATGTCAATACATTGACTAGTAAATAAATCACGCTGGGGTATATGCTGTCCTAGAAAAATAATCAACTTAAATTTACGTAATCAATAAAAGCTACAGTGGATATAAAATGTTAAAAAGAAACCAAGATAAATAATGTTTTTTCCAAATTTAATGTGATATAGCAACCAACAAAATTCAAGTGAACATATATTTAGAATTTATTTTTATTTAATTCTTTTAAAGAAAAGAAAAAACTTACAATAATAATGGAGCATATGACTATGCTCAGAATGAACCAATCACATTCAAACTCATGTTCAAAAGTAGTTATAATAAACCTGTCATCACTGAAGTGATTCTGGTTAACCCCAAATAAAGACCTGTTGTTTCTGTAAGATATTCTTGACATTTTCTTGATTTCATCTGGTATCTGAGGAGATTGTTCAAGGCTTACAAAGAATGTACGAGAGCTCATTGTTGAAAGGTATCAATCAGGAAAGGGGTACAAAAGAATTTCCAAAACATTAGATGTGCTATGGGACATCATGAAGGCCTTCATCAACAACTGGAGCAAATGGGGCACCACAGAGATGTTACCAAGAATAGGACGTCAATGTTTTGAAATGGCCAGATCTAAATCCTATTGATCCTATTATGAGATCCCCTCATAATTTGATAGATCTGGAGCATTTTTGCAAGGAAGAGGGGAATAAAATTGCCAAATTAAGATGTGCCTACCGAAAAAGACTGAGTGCTGCATTACAAGCAAAAGGTGTATTAATAAAGGGGTGTGCACACCTATACAACCCCATTTTTTTCAATGGAATTTTGTTTGGCACTGTATCAAAATAAAAGTGGAAAAGATCTAGCATAATTTATGAAACATTTTTACATCACAAAAACCTACAATTTGAACAGGGATGTTTAGACTTTATATATCCCTGTATATGAGTTTTAATAAAAACACAAAAACCTAACAAACAAACAAACAAAGTATGTCATATGAATACATGTCATTTAAACCATATGGCTAATGATGTCAAGGCTCTGATACCTATCAGTGGTGACTGATAGAGGAACAGTGATATCAATCAAAATTCTCAATTTATTTTAATAATTATAGTTTACTGAGCACAAGCTTGTTTTACTCCAAGGTCATGTTCTAAAGATATTTTTGAGTCAATTCAATGTTAGGTGATTTGATATAAATACCTTTGGGGAAATGTGAAATGCTGCTATAAGGGTTTAGGCATGGTTATTTTTATTACCAGGAAGTAGCCTGGCCCAGTTACAAGCATGTTTACATAAGTCGACCAAAGATTGCATTCCTGCTCCAGTGCAAAGCAAAAGCATCTGGATTACAGTTGCTCTTTTCTTTTTGCTGTTTCAGTTTTGCTGAAAATAGTTAGAAATAGCCATGATAGGTAAGTCTGAGCTTTTCTTTTGATTTTTACTTTTGATTATTTCTTTGTGCTCCAGTCTACAGGCTATCAAACATGTTTGTAGTTTTTAGTTTTACGTAATGAAATCAGAGTTTACATGCATATTTGTTTCTGTGCTAGTGTCAGTGACTATGTCCTCATTTGGCCACAGAGGTAACAGACAACACTTGCTGGGTCTGTTAGTAGTGTATATCATTGTATAGTTAAATAAAGGGTAGGGTGGTGTCTAGAACTAGCTGTGCATTATATGGTTTGAACGCATACCTTCCAGCCAATCAGAATTGATTATTCAGACAGACTATGGTATAAGATTATATGTTTAAGCATATAAACATATATTTAAGCAAGAGTGCAGTATTCCATATTTCAGTACACTTTCCCTGCTAATAGACCAGTAAAATAATAAGCTTGTGATCATTAAATATGATCACAATTATGTCAAGTCCAAATTTATTTCTAGAGCACATTTAAAAGCGATGAGAATTGCACCAAAGTGCTATACAATAAAATGTTGAGCATATAAAAAGAAAGCATTAAAAGAAAACAAAATAGGCTTTCTATATGCAGTAAAAATATAAACACATTAAACATAATGCAATCATAAAACTTAAACATAAAACCCTTAAACTAATCTTAATCAAAAACCAGAGTGAACAAATAAGATTTAAGAGCTGGTTTAAAACTGGCTTGTGAAGCAGGATATCTCACATTTACATTTAAGGGCAGACTGTTCAAAAGTTTAGGTGCTGCAGCAGCGACAGTGGGAGACAGTCAAGAGAAACTGATTACGTGACCTAAGTGCTCTTTGAAGAGAGTAAGGAATCAGCTCAGCAATGGATTTTGGTGGGTCACCAGATAAAGCCTTGTACACAAAAAATCAATTTTCAAAACGACTCTAAACTTTTCAGGAAGCCAATGTAAAGTCGCTAGAATGAGATAAATGTGATCCCTCTTTTTTGTGCTGGCAAGAAGTCTCGCTGCAGCATTTTGGACAATTTGCAGGCGAGAGATCAAAGTTTGAGGCAGGCCCCAGTATTGGGAGTTACAGTAGTCCAGATGTGATATTATTAATCGATTTAATCTCCAAATCTTTCGGGGGCAGAAACTGTTCTAATTTTGCAACCAATCTCATATGAAAGAAACTGCCCTTTACCACTGTACTGATTTGTTTCTCAAAATTTAGTGACAAATCAAATTTAACCCCAAAATTTCTTGCATGTGGTTGAACACCGGCAGAAAGAGGACCTAAATTAAAAGCAGATGGATACCTGGAGGGGCTTAAAATCAGAATTTCACTTTTGTTTAATTGCAGAAAATGATTTGCCATCCAACATTTAATCTCCTCAAAACAGTCACAAAGCACTTCCAAAGTATAACTACTGTCAGTTTTAACTGGTAGATAAATTGTGTATCATTTGCATTGCAGTGGTAGGAGATCTTAGATTTCTTAAAAAAAAAAATAGCACCCAATTGGAGCATATAAAGTGAAAAAAGAAGAGGGCCTAAAATGGACCCTTAGTGCAGACCGCATAACAGGGGAGCCGACAAAGAAGAAAACTTCTTATATATTAAATATAATCTGTGGTTACTATCCTCTTTTCTCCCCCATCAAAATGGTTAATCTGACCAAATATACTATGATTTACCTTAAAATCAGTAGGCAGTGACAGAACCCCTACTTTCATATGATTGGAATGTAAATGTAATATAAATATAAACATATAACATAAATATAAATACATCTATATCATATAGTAACATTATACGACCATATGAATGGTCAATGAACAACATTCATGAATTATGTGTGGCACAAAACAAACAACATTCATTCAAAAAAATATCTGCTTGGAGAGAATTGAGCCTTGCATGATGGTGTCATCCAAGTCTTTTTGTACCACCAGAAGTGTCACATACAAGCTTGCCATTTCTACTCCTTAGCCCTAGATGGCCTTTACAAAAAAAGCTGAATTGCTCCTCCTCTGCACCATAGACCTCTAGCAGGAGCAGGATGCCAAAGACTAACTGGGGTCAGGTGGTGCGGCTGGGACAGGCATGCTGGGGTCAGGTGGTGTAGCTATGACGTTTTGGCCGGGGTGGAAGTGGGAGGCCGTGCCGTCAAAATCTTGGATGAGTAGGTTATAGGAGGCTGCTCCATTGGCCTCGGCAAGATCTGGTAGGCCATACCATCTGCCTCAGTCAGGAGCAGGGCATGGCAGGCTTCACTGTCATCCTCTGTCTAGAGCTTAGCTGGGGAGGCGACCTCAACCGCCTCTGGAGGAAGCTCTACAGGGGAGCCCGCCCTGTCGGCCTTTGGCTGTAGAGGCCACCTCATTGGCGTCTGGATGGATCTCTATGCCCTCTATTCTTCCTTGTTTTGTTTTCTTTATGTCCTGTCACCACCCATGTCCTGTTGGTGTCTCCCTCATTTGTCCTAATTGCTCACACCTGTTTCCATTTAGCATTTAATTATCTTGTGTATTTAAACCCCACGTTTCTTTGTTCTTAGCAAAGTAATGTTCAGTAATGACACAGTGATTTAAACCAATGTTTGCAGATAATATTACAGTTATGTTACGGAGCCCTTATTGTTCTCCACAGTGCTTTTATTTTTTTATTGTTTTATTGGCAGTTAAAATAAGAATATATATTTTTAAGCATATTAAAAGCATGAGTGCAATATTCTATAAACCTTCAAATTCAACACAATTTCCATGCTTAAAGAACAGTAAAATAAAACACTTGTGATCATGTTTTAAATATAATCTGGTGTTATTTTTATTTATTCCTTTTCCCATCAAAACTGTTTATCTGACCAAATATACTATGATTTACTCTAAAATCAGTAGGCAGTGAAAGAACCCCTGCATGGTATCTGGGTGATAACGTGTTAAAGATGCTAATGCCATGGGTTGGCAAATTTTTTTTACCATCCTGATTAAACATTTACATCAGCATGCAAGCCAAATAGAACAGTTTTAGATAGAGAACACAACAGAGTATTATATTAAATATCAAATAAAACATTTTATGCAATTTCACTTAACAATGTCCCAGCTGCACAAATAAATTGGTGTTTGAATATAATGAGATAATTTCTAAAGTAAAACACAGTACTTGATTTTTCTCCACAGCCCAACGCAACTACTTTCACATTTTCCGCTCTGCCATCGGCAGCACATCACCTTTTTCCATGTCTTATGGAAAGCCACATCCAGCAGGTAAGATCAAATCACTTCTGATATATGTTCCACTTCTCTCTCTCTCTATATATATAATGTATATGTATGTATGTATGTTTTAAAAATATGGTTATTGATGCATCAGCTGTGGGTAAATCAGCAATGACGAGGGTGGAGTCTGTTTTACATTATTTGATATGCACAGTTTGCACCATCTCACCACACAGAGAAAAATTTATTTGCACTCTGGTAAAGTTCAACACGTTCCACGCAATATAGTAAAATGGATTAATTTGGGTCTGAAGGCAAAGGCAAATCACACATGTGCTTATAGGAGCCAATCACACCCATAAGCATTCACTGTGCCTCTAAATTTGTTTTTTATGTACTTTGACATCATTGTTAGTGACTTTATCTTTGTGCACAGTATTGTATTTTGACATTGTCTAAGTTATTGAGTTTGCTTTAAAACTAGGGTCTAGTCCAGGGGTGTCCAATCTTATCCTGAAAGAGCCAGTGTGGGAGAAGGTTTTCATTCCAACCAAGCAGAATCCATACATGATAGTCTATTGAAAGTCAACATCAACTGATTAAACAGATGGAATCAGGATTGGATACTCATGGTCTAGTCTGTTTGTTGGTCCCTTAATCTTTGCATGTTTTAACTTTGTGTCTGATCTTTGGATGTGTCTGCTTTGCCAATATACCTGCATTTGAATGCAAACCTCTGTCCATTCTCAGAGTCAATGCTCATATCAAACATCAGAATGGTGAATAGGAAAAGTGTGATCTCTATGAATTTAACTGTGGCATGTTTATTTGCGCCAGATGGGCTGATTTGAGTATTTCAAATATATATATATATATATATATATATATATATATATATATATATATATATATATATATATATATATATATATATATATATTGCTGATCTCCTGAAATTTCACACACAACAGTCTCTAGAGTTTAACTGAAGCTTAGAGACTATCTCATACTCATGACCTGTATCTGCAAGATTTTATGCGTTGTGCTGCTGCCACATGATTGGCTGAATGGATAACTGGATAAATGAGCAGCTGTACAGGTGTCCTATTAAAGTGGGTTGTGAATGTATAGCATTTACGCAAAAGCTTCAAATAGTTTATTCCCAATGCTGGTGTTTATAATACCTTTATTTGTTGTTCATGGTCATTTCATGATTTTGGAGTTTCAGGATTACATACAGATATGTATATATTTGAGTATTACAGCATAGTACATACTACAGCAGTGAGTGTGTTGAGAGGTTTAAGGCTTTTGTCTTCCAAAATGGTTGTTGCTTACTAATAATGACATTGTTATATGAATAAGAAGATGACATACCTTAAAGCTATTATTGTGCTTTTGAAAGATATTCTGTTTTGAAACAGGATGTAGTACATACAATAGATTATGCACAATATATTATGTAAAAAAAATAAATAAAAAATAAGTACACTCTATGAAAATTGTTGGCTTTTTTGACCTATTTTGGACAAGCAGACATTTGATCATATTTGAATGATGTTGATATACTTGAACAATCCACAAGGGAAATTAGCTTTTTCAATCATTTATTCAATAGAAATATCAACAGATGTGATATTCTTCTGTGGAAAAAATAAGTACAACCTTGGCCTCAGAAGCAGAAATAACTTGTAGGGTTTTTTTTTCATAATTGTCCACCAATCTTGCCGGAATTTTTGACCAATATTATTTAATTTGCAAGATGTTTGAGGGTTTCCTTGCATGTACTGCCTGTTTCAAATCCCCCCAGAACATTTTAATAGGATACAAATCTGGGCTTTGATTAGGCCATTCCTTGTTCCAAAAAACAAAGAACAAACAAAAAAATACTTCCATGGGGTGTACACATTTTTTCACATGACTGTTTGTTCTGTATATAGATTAAAATCTAATTCATAACAGATAAAGCTATTTTTGTAACGTTATGTCCAACAGATGGCACTGTGGCTCGTCTTCGGACAAGCCACATGACTTTGTTTTGGTTCATTCACTTCCCGGTTGAGCGCTACAGCTTAACCAACTTGATTTGTCACAGGAGTTTGTGGTTAAGTAAAGATTATGTTCTCTATTTAAGTGCCGTGGTTAGGGAGAACTTTGTTTGGTATTCTTAGTTGTAGCGGCCAATGGTTGTCTTGTTTCTAAGAATGATATTGTCATGTCACATTCCATGTTTCCCGTTAGCCATTGAGGACCGCGTTTACTTTCAGTTTTGGTATTTATGTTTAATATTTATGTTTAAAAGAGTCTGATCTGCACCTGCATCCGCCTCCAACTCCGATTCGTAACAGAAATACTGAACCCTCGTACGGAAGTAGCAGATCAAGGAGAACATGATGGACGCAGAGTTAATTCAAGTGCTCTGGGAGAGAAACAAGCGAATGGATGAAGCACCGGCGCAGATTATTCACCAGATTGCGCAACAAGCTGATCCATCCAGCAAGCAGATCCATCCGCATCATCTGCGTCGTTCCGGGCACTCAACCAACAGCTCAACGAGGAACTTGCTTGTGTCAGAAGCATGTTAGAGGACCAGAAGCTGCTCGCCTCGTTGACCTCCGCACCCTCTACACCTCCCCACCACCGGAGAACCATGCCATGCAATGCAGCCAGCCAAGCGGCCGGAACATCTGGGGCTTCCCTAAGAAGGAAAGCTGTACAACGCCGCACACTCCAGAGGAGAAGGCTGTCCCAGAATTTTTTGGGGGGCTATGGTGAGGTCTCTGCGGAGGAAGCTGTCCCGCTGCCCTGCCCGGCCGAGGAGGCCTCCCCCCTGTCCTGCTCCGCTGAGGACGTCGCCCCACAGTCCTGCTCTGCCGAGGATGTCGCCGTGCAGTCCTGCTTAACCACCTTGATTTGTCACAGGTGTTTGTGGTTAAGTAATGATTATGTTCTGTATTTAAGTGCCGTGGTTACGGAGAACTTTGTTCGGTATTGTATGGTTGTCTTGTTTCTAAGAATGATAGTCATCCCATGTTCCATGTTTCCCATTAGCCGTTGATGACCACGTTTGATTTGAGTTTTGGTATTTATGTTTAATAAAGAGTCTGATCTGCACCTGCATCTGCCTCCAACTCCGATTCGTAACAATTTTGCTGACAGCTTGTGATGTCTGTATTTGTCTTTTCTTCAGTTTTTAACAATAAGCAAAAAAGTACCCTCAGGGAGCATCATGGGCTTCAAGACATCGCCCCATTGGTGCAAAGTGTTGAGGAAATTCCAGAACCTATCCCTACTACCATCAAAGGCACAATCCCTACATGGATCCGTGGAAATTTTCTTCGCAATGGCCCTGGAAAGTTTGAGTTTGGAAATCAACAGTGAGTAGATACACAAAAGCAATTGTTTTTTGATTTTATCATATACAATCAATCCATAACAACATAAGTATTGCTCTATTATTATTATTATTATTATTATTATTATTATTATTATTATTATTATTATTATTATTATTCATCTTTGCAGAATATTAATAAATAGTACATTAATATATTGTTGACTAGTCACCTTGTCATAGTTAATGCAAATTATATTGGTATATCGCTATTTTATGAAATGTTATTAGTGCATTTAAATGCTGCTAAACATCAGCAAATAATGTCTATCAGTTATAGTTCACTAATGGGCTATTTGGTGGCAAAATGAAATGGAAGAAACTCCATTTTGTAAAATTGTAATGCTGCATTCTCACTTAGTACAGTCATGTACGGAAGTATTGGCACCCCTGGAACTTTTCCAGAAAATGCACCATTTCTCCCAGAAAAGTGTTGCAATGACAAATGTTTTGGTATACATATGTTTATTACCTTTAAGTGCATTGAAACAGCACAAAAAAAGCAGATGAAAAAAGGCAAATTTGACATCATTTTATGCAAAACTCAAAAATTAGGTCGGAAAAAATTGTTGGCACCCTCAACTTAATATTTGGTTACACACCCTTTGGAGAAAATAACTGAAACCAATCGCTTCCTATAACCATCAACAGGCTTCCTACACCTCTCAACTGGAATTTTGGACCACTCTTCTTTTGAAAACTGCTCCAGGTCTCTCAGATTTGAAGGGTGCCTTCTCACAACAGCAATTTTGAGATCTCTCCATAGGTGTTCTATGGGATTTAGATCCAGACTCATTGATGGCCACTTCAAGAATTCTCCAGCGCTTTGTTTCCCACCATTTCTGGGTGCTTTTTGAGGTATGTTTCGGGTCATTGTCCTGCTGAAACACCCATGACCTCTGATGCAGACCAAGCTTTCTGACACTAGGCCCTACATTATGGGCCAAAATCTTTTGATAGTCTCCAGATTTCATGATTCCTTGCACACAGTCAATGCACCCAGTGCCAGAGGCAGCAAAACAACCCCAAAACATCATTGAACCTCCGCCATATTTGACTGTAGGTACTGTGTTCTTTTCTTTGTAGGCCTCTTTCCATTTTCTGTAAACAGTAGAATGACGTGCTTTGCCAAAAAGCTCTACCTTAGTCTCATCTGTCCACAAAACGTTCTCCCAGAAGGATTGAGGCTTACTCAGGTACATTTTTGCAAACTGCAGTCTGGCTTTTTTATGCCTCTGTGTCAGAAGTGGGGTTCTCCTCGGTCTCCTGCCATAGCGCTTCTTCTCATTCAGATGACGACCTATGGTTCGAGCTGACACTGATGCACCCTGAGTCTGCAGGACAGCCTGAATTTGCGTGGAAGTTGACTGAGGTTGTTTATCCACCATTCGAACTATCCTGCGTTGCATTCTTTCATCAATTTTTCTCTTCCGTCCACGTCCAGGGAGATTTGCCACAGTTCCATGGGTTATAAACTTCTTGATTATATTGCACAGTGGACACAGTGGACAAAGGAACTTTGAGATCTCTGGAGATTGACTTTTAACCTTGAGATTGTTGATATTTTTCCACAATTTTGCTTCTTAAGTCCTCAGACAATTCTTGGTTCTTCTTTCTCTTCTCCATGCTTGGTGTGGCACACACAGGCACACAACACAAAGGTTGAGCCAACTTTTATACACTCTAACTGGCTTCAGTTTTGATTTCTATATTGCCACAGGTGAGTTTAAATGAACATCACCTGCTTGAAATGAAATTATTTACCCACAGTTTTAATAGGGTGCCAATGATTTTGTCCAGTCCATTTTGGGAGTTTTGTGTAAAATGATGTCAAATTTGCCTTTTTTCTTCTGCTTTTCGTGCTATTCCAATGCACTTAAAGGTAATAAACATGTGTATACCAAAACATTTGTCATTACAACACTTTTCTGGGAGAAATGGTGCATTTTCTGGAAAAGTTCCAGGGGTGCCAATACTTTCGTCCATGACTGTAGAAATGAGTGTTCAATATCATTTACATTTTTTCTACATACAATCTGCACGCTAAAAGTTTACAGTGCATGTAAATATACATTTGATTCTAAATGATTTACATTAATTATAGTGCCTTTATATTTATATAAAATTATGTATTTTTAATTTAATCTACAATAAAAATGATTTAAAAATGATGTTAATGTATTCTTTCTATATTTGTAACTGGTTCTGGTTTATGTGTTGGTAATTAGTTGCATAATCACATTCATGGTCAGTGAAATATTTAGGCCATGCTTTCCACAGACCATAATATTTAAACCTTACTTATTCAACTAACTAAATCTTTGGAACCCTTGTCGAAATATTAACATAATAGTTATTGTCATTATGAATGCCATCAGATGACATGATTTTAACATATTTAATTATTATTTACATTGGGCCTCATTTTTTTACACTGGGAATGTTTCCACTAGCTTTTAGAGCATGGCTGTTAGGATTTGTGCTCATTCAGCCACAAGAGCATTAGTAAGGATTGTGCCCATTCAGCCACAAGAGCATTAGTAGGTCAGGCACTGATATTGGACGAGGAGGCCTGGGGCACAATGTACATTACAACTAATTCCAAAGGTATTCAGTGGGGTTAAGGTCAGGTCACTTGATATTTTCCACTCCAACCTTGGCAAACCATGTCTTTTTGGACCTTGCTTTGCACAAAGGGGTGTAAATTTGATTTTGACATTGCTGGCTACACAAAAGCAGTCCACAGCCTAACATTTGTCACAATAGTGAGTCACACTAACATATCATGTCATTGTTCAATCTTACCCGTGACCCTGCCTCTTTTCCTTCTCTGTCTGAGCTACTACCTGGAAGGACTACTCCTGTCACCTGACCTGACAAAATAACAAATCGTTCCATGCCATATAAACAGTGAGGAAACACATTTGTGGCTTAGTATTTGTGGTATTATTATTATTACCATAATTGTTGACACTATACAGTAGAAATTGAGAATATATTTTAAATAATTTACACTTTGAATTCTTGTAAAGTGGCTCCTAATGTCCACGTGTGTGTGTGTGTGCGTGTGTGTTAGTGTGTGTGTGTGTGTGTGTGTGTGTGTGTGTGTGTGTGTGTGTGTGTTTGTGTATTTGGCAATTAGGCTAATTTGGTGATATGCTGAGTCAGGTTGGTGGCCAAAAAAGAAAGGTGGACATTAGCAGCTACTTTAAAACAAGTTAAAGTACACACACACACACAAACTAATGTTTAGGCTTGCCACTCATTCCATTTATATGGGATTGCCACATAAAAATGCAAAAATGAAAAAATGCACTGTCCCTGAATCAATATGAGATGCGATTTGTCCCATATTTTCATGCATAGAACAGAAATATTGGCATAACTATGGTGTCTTCCTCATATATTGGTAGTCTACATGATACACAGTTAGTTGACAGAGCTTTGTCGCTTCGTTCAATCGGATGTTGCTGCAGCATCTCACACATTAGCAAGAAATGGCAAAGCCAACCGTGGAAGTCATAGCAGAGAACGAGATCTGTTAACTCTTTGTGTACCACAAATTGTGCTACTGCCTGTCTTGGCCAGGACGTGCTTGTAAAAGAGATTCTTAATCTCAGTGAATTCTGGTTAAATAAAAAAAAAATTAAACCACAAAACACCGATGGACAACAGTGGTTATATATAAATATATTTGAATTGTTTGATCAAAATGATTGCTGGGGACAATTCAGTAGTTACTGGCTATTGGTAAGGACATGTACCTAGCATCTTTGCTAAATTTGATGCCCCAGTACAGGGGCATTGTCATGCTGGAACATGTTCGTGTTTGGCCCCTTAGCAGCACTAGTGCACAGTGCAAAGGTTGTATTTAAATTCTTTTTTTTTTTTCATTATTATAATTTTTTTTATTCAAAAGTAACTTTAGACTGCAGTAAAAGTCAATTTAGCCCGCATTACTAATTTTCCACTACTGCAATGAGTTAGGAGCCACAGTAAGTGAATGTGGGCCAGTCCATCTCAAATGGTCCAATAATTGTAAAGTTGGTTCCTTGACCATTGTTAATTTTCCTAATTTTTTGTTTTGAGTCATTACCTCTATGTATTGTCATTGCAAAACAACCGGTTATTATTATTATTATTATTATTATTATTATTATTATTATTATTATTATTTATTTATTTATTTATTTATTTATTTATTTATTTATTTTACTTGGTGTAACTATGACGGCCATCTCTGTGCCATGGCACACAAAAAGCGGCTACATGGCACACACACAAAAAAAGGGAAATGTCAATATCTGGGCTCAAGACGGTCCTAGCTCCTTGGAACAAAGACTCATCTCTAGAGCACATTACAAGGTATGTGTACCGAGAAGTCACAAGAAGTCACTGCTTTTATCACAGGAGAAACAACAGCACAGCTCTGTTTTTGACACTGTTCATTTGTAAAACACCTAACTGAACACTGTATTTCCACAACTGGATAAAATCTATTCATGCATAAAAATTAAGGATGCACCGAAATTAAAATTCTTGGCCGAAGCCGAAACCGAATATAATGAAAAACTTGGCCAGGGGCCAAATACCGAACGCATTTTTTCCATTCATTTTGCCATTTTTTTCCCCATTGCATAAATGAAATAGTCAAAATGTGCTTTTTACTATTTTGTCTTGCTTTTCAAAGAAAAAATCAATTACAAAATCTACAATTTCAAAATGTTTATTTAACATTGAACATTTTTTCCCCATTCCAGCAGGCATAGGGTGCTAACAAGGCACAATATAACTTTAAATAAATAAATTAGTAAAATAAAAATATTTTTATGTGGTCATCTTTGAGCCCCTCTTGAATAACCTATGTTAGGCCTATAACTGACTGCTGAAAGAATGGAAAATTCTGTAGCCTACAACAAAGTGCATTAAAAAGTGCATTGACAAGAGTGCAAAAAATGGTTATATTCGGTTATATACGGCTGATTATATTCGGGATATATATCGCTCACATCCCTGTACACCTCACGGAGTATTATTGTAGATATTGTATAGTTAGATCCGTTGTTAATGTTATGTTCCTTTATAGATTTAGTTAGTTTAAACTATCGATTAGATCATTTAGTCCCCGCTGGTTTTCCACTCCCAGTCCATAGTACTAGTTCATGTTTCTTGTTTTGTGTTTTGACCACGATCCTGCATTGCCCCGTTTATGCCTATTTGCTGGTCGCCCAACCCTTCGCTTGTGTTGACTACGTTTTTTGGATTACGATTTGGATTTGTCTGCCTGCCCTTAAATTAATATGTCTTTACTTGCAATTGCTTCCGTACTCTACTCCCTTTCGTCTCACGGCATGACAGAATATTCCGCAAGGTGTACTTGGGTGTGAGTGGTATATATACAGAATATAATCAGCACTAATCACTGGCAGCTGAAAACAATAAAGCCACACCCCTGAACAACAACCAATGACAAAACAGGTAGGAGACGGAACAGAAACAAAACAAACGCACATGTCCACAGTAAACAATGTCATGGATGTCAACTTCTGAAGAGCATGCGCTCGCTGAGCACTCGTGCACATAGCATGTACAGTAGCTGTCAGAAGGGGAGATCGTGACATTTGCACGTCTCACTCTAGTTGCTAGGCTATTTGGTCATGTAATTAAACACGTCATTGTTCACTCAAATTTATTCGGCCTTTTCACTTATTTCACTTAATAATTTCAGTTTCCGAACATTCGGTGCATCCCTAATAAGTACTGTACATCTGAACCAACACTATTGATTGGGGTTCTTCAAATCTGGCCCTTGAGGTCCACTGTCCGGAAGAGTTTAGCTTCAATCTAATCAAACACACCTGAACAAGCTAACCAAGGTCTTCAGGATTAGAAGAAAATTACCGGCAGGTAAGTTTGGAGCTAATTCTGTACATCTGAAGAACCTGGTGGTTTTGCAATGACAATACAAAATTAACAGTGGTCAAGCCACTCCGCATTGGACAACTTGAGATGGAATAACCCATGTACAAACCCCTACACAAACCTAGTCGTAGCCAATTTATGCCTGTCTTAATTTTCTCTCTATTCCCAGATTTAATCACTGGTTTGATGGAATGGCATTGATGCACCGCTTTCATATTGCTGATGGTCAAGTGACCTATAGGAGTCGTTTTCTGCGCAGTGACTCCTACAAGCAGAACAGTGAGATGAATCGAATTGTGGTGTCTGAATTTGGCACTCTTGCTTTCCCTGACCCATGCAAGAATATCTTCCAGCGCTTCATGTCTTTCTTTGAGAGGATGAGTGAGTATAGTCTCTGGTTATGAATGCAAAAATGTGCAGATCTTGTACTTTAGTGCTACACAGTCCCAGGGCAGATCTAGGTTTTGTTACATTTTTGTTACATTTCTTCAATATCTTCAATACCTCACTGGATCTGTTTTGAATGAACAGAATTTATACAAAAATATGCGTTGCAGGGGAACACCAGGACAGGATCTAAGACCAAAACTTTAACTGATAGTGACATAGTGTTATTATAAAACTCAAGGCATAAGCATAAAATGATGTGCTGTCCACATATAGTAAGAGTTAATGGCCTGGCTCAATTAAATAAACTTGAGCCTTATTTTCCCGTAAATTACTGAGAATTATAATGTCCCACAAAACAATATTATACAGATAAATGCTTGGTAATTTCAACAAAAGCATCAGTTAAAGAACTATATTTTCAATTATTTAATACCTCTGTGGATCATATTTAATTTTTTTTGTAGGACCATTTGTAGGACCTTTAAATATAATATATAATACTGTGGTTAAGTTTCAAGTGCCGCAACAAAAATATTTGTGATTATGTTGTGAAAATATCTCCATTTACTTGGAAACTGTTTTACTGTGTAATGAACTTATACTCTAGGGTCACACACACACACACACACACACACACATCCATCCAACTAGAAAGGTCTTGGGCCAAAAAGAGCTTACAAAGCAGGTTTGGGGAGACAGTTACAAAAAAAAAAAATAATCCAAGGTATTGTAAAGACAATAATCAACAAGTGGAAAAAATATGGCATGACTGTGACACTACTAAGAACAGGATGTCCCTCTAAAATTGATGAGAAGATCATTAGAAAACTGGTCAGGGAGGCTGCCAAGAGGCCTACAGCAACATTAAAAGAACTGCAGCCATGTCTGGCAAGTACTGATTGCTCTCTACATTCTACTATACAATTCTTCATATCTCCTGGTTATGGGGTAAGGTGGCAAGACAGAAACCATTTTGTTCTGATGAGACCAACGTTGAACTTTTTGGCCATAATACCAAAAGATATGTTTGGCACAAAAAACACAGCACATCACCAAAAGAACACCGTCCCCACTGGGAAGCATGGAGGCAGCAGCATCATGCCTTGGTTCTTCTTTTCTTCAGATGGAGGAGGGGCTTTAATCAGGTTGGAAGGAATAATGAATATCTCCAAATAGCAGTCAATTTTGGCTCAAAACCTTAAGTCTTCTGCTGAAAAACTTAAGATGACGAGGAATTTCACCTTTCAGCATGACAACGACCTAAAGCACACGTGCAAATCAACAAAGGGATGGGTTCACCATAACAAGATCAAGGTTTTGGAATGGCCCAGCCATAGGCCAGACCTAAATCCAATCAAAAATCTGTGTGGTGACCTGAAGAATTTGACAGAGTTAGAATGCTTTTGCAAAAGTCAAGAACAAATAAGCTAGTTCAATTTATTGTGCAATTTTCCCTTTGTAGAGCCAACAGACAACACTAACGTGAGCGTCATCAAATACAAAGGTGACTACTATGTCAGCACAGAGACAAACTTTATGTACAAAATTGATCCGTGCACTCTAGAAACAAAAGAGAAGGTACGTAATGTGAAGTTCATACCATCTGTCATTTTTCACTCTAATGAAAATGACTTCCCTCTGTGAATGTTCTTTTTAATTTAATGTCTACATTCATTTCTGTTTAATTCAAAATAAATTGTAACAAACTTTTCACAAATACACAAAGCACAAAATACACAATTACACAGCACATACAGCACAGTCTAAAATTATCACAACACATTCCACAAATACATGCACAAATATAGATAGTTTCTTGAATAGTCCCACAAATGTCCCACAAAAACCTATAAAACAATTTGTATCTGTTGCATAACATTTGAAAAATAACATTTTAATTGTATTGTATGGCATGTACTTGTACATTTGCATTATACATTTGCAATCAAAGTGATTCAAGCCCCATTGCAAATCAGGTATATTGTCAGGAGAAGTCATTATAAGTTGCATTTTCAGTTGAATTTGGGAAACCACTTGAAGCATTCGTTGTGTTGAACTATTTCAATTGCTTTTGTTTGATTTGTTCACTGTAAAACAGCTGAAAGTCTGTCAATTTTGACAGTAAACCTAATTTGCAATGGGGGTTGAATGATTTTACTGCAAGTGTACTTGCAAAATGAGCTGCAATTCTCATTTATTCTATGCATGTTTGCATTTATTTGTAGAATGTGTTATGATTATATAAATCTGTATTTATATACGCACATTTTGCTTTGCTTTTATTTATGAGATGTTTTGAGCATTTGAGCATTTGGCATCTTATTAACAGTTGAGTTACATGTGCATAGTGAATGTGTGTGTAATTGCACACATTAGTATTCAGTTTGTGTTTGCTTAAAACACAGACGTGTCTCAATTACATGCGATTCCAATATTAAATACAAAAATATGATATACTTGACAGTACCAGCCCTTAAAAATCTACCAAAAAAGATTTGTTTGCATGGAGGACATTGGAGGAGACAGCATTTTAATCGGAGACATTGCTTATCTTAAGAAAAGTGTTTTTTTTTTATTATATGCATAAATAGTATGTGAGAGGGTCATGCTACTTACTATGCCACCATGCCACTCATAAATAATCATATTAGTCTCTCTCTCTTTCTTTTTATTTTTTATTTTTACATTGTCATGTCCAAATTTTCTAGTCCTGATTTTTGGTGACATAAATCAAGTGCTTGTGGAGGTGCTATTGAAAAACCCATTTCGCATACCTCTACTCAAGAAAAATGTGACAATCTCAGAGACATGAACTACACACAAGTAACCTTAATAATAAATGTAATAATCTGCATGTGCCATCCAGAGAGAAACTTGTAAAATATCTATGATCACAAGTAACTTTCCAAGTGTGTTTTGAACTCTGAATACAGCCTTTTATGTTTATGTTTGTAAATGGTTTGGATACTAACTACTAACTATTTATGGTATTTCCACAATAATGTCAAGGTGGACTGGAGCAAGTTCATTGCTGTTAATGGTGCAACCGCCCACCCCCATGTTGACCCAGATGGTACAGCCTACAACATGGGCAACTCCTATAGCAGGAAAGGTGAGATCATAACACACATACACACTGAAGAACAGAAGACACTTATTTGCCTTGAGTGTCCATGGTATGGGTTGTTGTCCTGGGAGGCTGGCTTGCTCTTTACAATCAGGCTGCCATCTCACTGAAATCTTTGATATGTCCCAAAAATCATGTGAAGCATGTTGATTGTGGTAGGTCATGGGAGGTCTCAGACCACCACAACTCCTGTGGTGGTGCTTTTCTATCCTTGGGTGAGGGTAGATAACAGTGGTATCACAGATTTGACTGTTTTTCTCATTTACTTTGAAGCATGCTTTCCCAAGCAGTTGTCTCAGGCTAATGATAAGCAAATTATTTACATATCATAGGAGATTTTATGGGGCAGTCTTGGCATGGGTATTGGCCAGTTTTGCTTCAAGTTTCTCATGGAAAGTAATTAGTGATTTGTGAAAACCCTGAGTGACATAGCTATAGGTCCAAGGAGACTTTGTGTAGCCCATGATGAAGGTGAAGGCAACATTAATGTTCTGAGTGAAATGTTAATGATTAGAAGTCATTTTCCAGATCAAGAGCTGTGAAACAGGATATATGTGTATATATGTGTGTAACTTTGGTCTCCCTGCTTGCAGGTGGATCAACATGTTCATAGCATTTTCTGCTTCTTTCCAAAACAACCTCCTGGGTTGACTCCATTGCTTCCATCCAGATGGAGTACTTCCAATCTGCCTCTTCTTCATAACAGAATGACTCTACTTTTGCTAGTTTGGAGTCATTCTACTGTCCTACTCAGATGGATCTGTGTTTGTCCAAGAGACCTTTTGAATTCCCTATGCCCCTCTAAATGGGGGTATTTCTGAAGATATGGCTAGTGGGTTGAGATGCTGGGGATTGTGATCATACACAGTTAATTGAAGGAGAGAGAGTTTTGTCAGCAGCATTAGAATAAGGTCATATCCACATGCAGACTCGGAATACATATTGATTTATTTTAAGGAAACATACTGCGTTTTTGTACTGGGTGTGGTCCAAGTGCACTGATTGTCTAGCAGTTTACTACTTTTATTTCTTCTGTGAAATTATTGTTGACTCCACTCCCTGTTTCAAAAAGTGTCATGTGCGTTGTAAGCAGTCATGCCATTGACTTGTCAATATTTTGGTAGGGTTAGGTCTTCTGATGGAGGTAGGATTCTGGGGTGTCTCTAGCCTTCTGTTCTACTTCCTAAAACTGCTCTAATGAAAATTGTCTAGATCTTAATTGGTCTTCTTTGCATACTGAAGTCTCTTGACCTTTCAGTTGAAATAACCATCTCTTTCATCTTGGGTGGATGGAAGGGTGCCTGGGGTAAAATTGAGAATGGGCCTAATCTGGGTTGTGAGAGTATGGTTGGGATGACAGCCTCAACAAGTGTAAAGCAGTCTTCAGTTGTGAGATTGTGTTGTCTGTATTTTTGTTGTTTTAAATGACATTTGATCCTCATACCAGTGTTGTCAATGGTTCTGACAGAAGATGCATTCATTTTAAGAGTCTTTTGGAAGGGTGCAGTTGTCGGATACATAGTGTTGTTGTTTAGGATAGGGAGTTTGAAATTCACTGGGAGTACTGCCTTTAACTTTCTCTAATTTCTTTAGGGCTGGGTGCTCAGGGGAGAATTTTTGTTCCTTCTTTGTAACTAATTTTTAATTTCTATTTGCTGATTAAGGTAAGGGTTTTGTCCAATATCCATTACATTTCATCTGTGATTGAAGTGATGCCCTGCAGGTCCATGATTCTTTTTAACACATCAACAGTCTGGAAGTCTGCATCCTCCATCTTGGACTAGAGAGTGGTGAAGGATCAGAAGGCTTGTAAGCTTTCAGCCTGGGGGCTTGGTGGAGAGGGTGGATAAAATGAAATGGTGGTAATGGGGAGGTAAATTATCAGAACATGCGATCTCCATTCTCCATGTTGCCAGAGTAGAAGGTGGCCATTAATTCTTGTCATGGCTCTAGGTTATTATTTGTTGACAGGTAGCTGGGCAGAATGAAAGGCTTCTTCTCCTGGACTCTTTGTTTTGCTGGAGTAATCTTTTGTTCAGTCTTGAACCTGAAGAGGAGCTTGGGATTTGATTCTTTCCCATTGTACAATTGTGATGATATTCATTGGCATATACAGTATGTAACAGGTAAGCCAGGCACCAGGGCTAAAGTGATCCACTAATGGAACGCTGAGGTTCAGACTTCTATGTGACCAAGACCACCACAATATTATACAGTAGGTACTTGAATAGTATTCATCCTCACTGAGAGAAGGCTCCCATTATGAGTTAAAGCATCTGTAATTCTTTAACAGGTGAATCATTTCTCTCTCATTTAGAGCTGCAACAACTAATCGATAAAATTTGATTATGGAAATCACGGTCAACGTATCTTATTATCGATTAGTTGGTGTGTGCATGGCATGGGTTACGTTTACTCATTGTGTTACTTCTGTTCTGAAAACATGCATCAGAGAGTGCATATCAAAGATGGGTCCCAAATGATATAATAATAACATCCACTTATACTAAGCACGCTACCAGTGTATGAATTTTAAAAGGGTAGTATCATCTCAAATGCAACACTAGCGTTTTTTACTAACTGGAAGTATAAGTCGTTTCCCAGTCGATGGCACATGATGCCCAAAGCACATAATGTGATGCAGTTAACGTTAGCAGAATACCCAAAGTCAATGAAAATGGGTTTCTTCAGTTAACTGTTTGTCAACACTTTTATGCCAAATTATCTCAGTCACCATCATACAGATGCGTAATCGTCAAGTGACAGCAGAAAAAAAAAGTGTGCAACACAAGTCCTCTAAGGCAAGGGGGCATTATATAAAGGATTTTGTATTAAATGCCGTGAAGAAGATTGTAACCTGCAAACTTTATAAAGCATAGCTTGTGTAGCACAGAAGCATATCAATGATGCACGAGCACAAACTTATGTTTGTATCCAAAATGCTCCAGGGTGTGCAGGAGTTGGGGAAATTGGTGAGAGTTGCTTAAAAGATTTAGATGAATTGAAGTTTATTGTCATTATATGCTGTATTTGTGCGTTTGCAGTGTAAATTCTATCATTGATTATAATGGGAGCGATCGATTTGTTGCTCCTCACTCACAATGTAGATGTGGTGATAAAATGTGGTAGTGCAAGTAAGATCTGTAATGTCAAATTAAAACAGTACGATCAAATGAAATATAAGTAACACAATATGCATAAATTCAGTGAGTAATAGAAACTATAAGTTCCAGTGAAAGTGAGATTGTATTATTCATTTAAGACTGTAGTTAGATTATAAGTGCTTTTTTGTGCATCCATAAAAAATAATGCGTAAATACGTATATATAATATAAACTCTCGACAGATTTACGAGTATTTCTCAGGTTCTTTCTTATTATGTCCCTTCAATAAAGAGATTTATGAATGTATATCAGGCTTTTTCACAAGGTTCCTGCAAAGAGGTTCCAGTGCTGTGAAAAGGTATATGCCCCATCCTGATTTCGTCTGTTCATACTAAATAGTTTTAGATCTTCCAATGAAATAAAACAAAGGCAACTTGACACACAATACAGTTTTATTTATTTATTTATTTATTTATTTATTTAATTGAATAAAAAAGTTATCCAACATCAATCATCACTGTGAACAACTAATTGCCTCTTAAAACTGGTTGTGCCATCTTTAGTAGCAATAACTGCAACTAAATGCTTCCAATAACTGGAGATCAGTCTTTCACTTACTTCTAGGACTAGGATTTACTCCTATGTTTTGGATCATTGTCTTGCTGAATAATCCAGTTGTGTTTGAGTTTCAACTTATGGACTGAGGACTGGACATTCTAATTTCGCATTTTCTGGTAGAGAGCAGAATTCAGGTTTCCCTCAATATCACACTTCCACCACCATGCTTGACCATAGGTATGATGTTCTTTTTGTGGAATTCTGTGTTTGGTTTACACCAGATGTAATGGGACCCCTATCTTCCAAACAGTTCCACTTTCGACTCAGAATATTCTCCCAAAATGTTTGAGGATCATCAATGTGTGTTTTCGCAAAATTTAGACAAGCATTAATGTTCTTCTGAGTTAGCAGTGGTTTTTACCTCGTCACCCTTCCATGGATGACATTTTTAGCCCTGTGTCTTTTTGATAGTGGAGTCATAAACAGTAACCTTTATTGATTCTAGAGAGGCATGTAGGTCTTTCGATGTTGTCCTTGGGTCTTTTGTTACTTGTCAGTTGAGTAGTTGCTGTTTTCTTGGAAGAACATTGGAAAGTCGTCCACTTCTGGGAAGGTTCACTACTATACTGAGTTTTTCCATTTGGAGATGATGGCTCTCACTGTAGTCCTGTGGAGTTCTATACCATTTGAAATAGCTTTGTAACCCTTCACAAATTTATGTATTTCAGTCACCTTCCTCAACATTTATGGAATTTCTTTCAATTTTGTTATAGTGTGAGTAAGACTTACTTACTGAGTAAGATCTTTTATTTTCATGCTGTTGAAAAAGTTCTATTTAAGTGTTGATTTGATTGAAATTTTTTTTTTTCAGTAATCAGGCCTGGTTTGTCTAGTTCAACTGAACCCCATTATGAATGCAGTTTCATAGATTTGGGGAATTATTAACTACGGGTGCAAAAACATTTTCACACAGGCCCAGTTGGTAATGAATAATTTTTGACTTCATTAAATACCATTATCATTAAAAAATTTGTATTTTGTGTTTACTCAGGTTACCATTGTTTTATGCTAGATATTGTTTTAATTTCTGAAACAATTTAGTATGAGATATGCACAAAAACGGAAGAAATTCTTTTTCACAGCACTGTAAGCATTAGATTTGAACTAAAGTAAATTATAACCACATGTTGCATATGTTTTGTTAGGTGCTATCTACAACATTATCAGAGTGCCCCCAAGGAATGAAGACCATGATGATGATGATACACTGCAGGGGGCAAAGGTGCTGTGTTCCATTTCTCCTGCGGATAAAAACAAACCTTCCTATTACCACAGCTTTGGTAATTGCACACACTAGACACATAATAGCTACTCTGATTGCATTCATAATTTAATCTGAACACTAGACATTAAAAAATCAGGACATCCCTGATTTAAAATTTCCTCCAGAAAACCAATGAACATCACAAAGACTCTGAAAGAGGTTATACATGTTTAAAAACAGAATTTCAGACCAGATTTTGAATAAAACAATACAGTTTCAAGAAAACATTTATGCAAATTGAGAAATGTTTGTGTGTTCAAGCTATTAGATTGTAAGAAGAATCTCAAGCTTGAATTTAGGTAAGCCCTATTGTAACTTTTCCCATTGGCATTTGATGGTACTAGGTATGATGCCAAAGTGTTACAAATGTATTTCTTGTAAACTATATTATAGAACTATAATATAAGTCAAGGTAATGGATTGTTGGATAGACCATGCACATTATTGAGTCTTGGGGTGCTCCCAAAGTTGGATATAGAGACAATAAGAAACTTGATTTTTGGCTGAAATGGCTTAAAAATTATTTCAAAACTTTGACACGGCACATCATTCTACTATTAAAATGACGAAAGTGCTAAAATGCTTAAATAAAATTTCTTTCATTTTAGCCTAGTACTGTATTTGATGAAGTCACTGAATGATGAAACATTCAATACACAGCAAAATCCTTAGAGTTGAATTAACACCCAGAGTGTTTATTTGAGTCCAATGAACTTATTTTAACACTGTAGTGTGTGAATTCAACACTGTGGGTGTTAAATCAACACTGGTAATGTTGCTCTGTATAGATTTAACATATGTTAAATCCAGTTCCTTTTTTTCTTCCCAGCCATGTCTGAGAACTATGTGGTGTTCGTTGAACAGCCCATAAAGATGGATCTGCTTAAGATAGTGACATCTAAGATGAGGGGGAAAGGCATAAATGACTGTATCTACTGGGACCCAAAACAAGAGACTGTCTTCCATGTTGTAAACAAACATAATGGAAAGGTGCCACCAAAGAGCCTCCTTAACATCCAAGCTAAAAATTATTTTGAGATGTTCATTCTTAAATGTATTTCTCTCTTTATCTTGTACAGTAATTAACTGTAATATAACCAGTGTATCATTAACCATTATAGATAGCAACCAATGATACTTTGCTTTTGATACTGTTTACACAATGCTACTTGTGTGATCATAATAGACATTTTGATTTGTAATTTTTTTGTAAATGTAATTAAATTCTGCTAATAAGTAACATATTTTTTTTGCTGGTTATGTAATAGGTGCATCCAGTGAAGTACCAAACCAAGGCTCTATCCACCTTTCACCAGATCAATGCGTTTGAGGAGGATGGCTTCCTCATAGTGGATATGTGCTGCTCAGATGACGGCCAGGCCCTTAATATTTTCTATCTTCAGAACTTGCGCAAGTCTGGAGAAGCACTGGATGAGGTTCGTAACACTGTCTTTCCAATTTTTCCTCATTGCTGTGTGCATTCCTCATCGTCATGTGCATTTGACCGGTCACTATTGTAATGTGCACATGATGTTCACTCTGGTTTCCTTCTCAGGTATACAAAAGCACAGACAAGTTTTTTCCTCGCCGCTTTGTTCTGCCTTTGTGCATTACCAATGACACTCCCCTAAACCAGAACCTCAACACACGGCCAAACAGCTCTGCTTCTGCGGTCTGCCTCAGCAAAGACAAGGTGAGCTGATGGAGTAGATTGTATTTGTAGTAATATACATGATACCAGAGCACAGTTCAATTCTCAATTCTGATTGGTCAGAAAGTGTTGATAAATTTTCTGTAATAGCACGGCTCTGACCACGAGTTCCAGAAGCTAGGCAAGTCTTAGGTTGAATTATTGTGCTTGTGTTAATTCGTCATCATCGTTATAATGATACCTCACACAGGGACATTCTACATAAGCAAAATGTAAAAACCCGTGTAATGTGATGACTATTTCTAGGAAATAACATTAATTTAGCATTTTTGGAAAGAATCTCCAGTATTAGTACTTTGTAACAGAAAGAAGTAAGGCCGTTCCTTTAAGTTTTCCAACATTGGAAGGTCTTAATGATGGACGGCTTCATGGTTTCTCCATTTTCGTCTTATTAACATCAAGATAGATAGGTTAAAAAAGAAAGGCTGATGGGAGAACAATTGCTTATAACTATTTAAACATACATGATATAATGTAAATTGATAAACAATTTTAATATTAGTCTTTTGTAGAAATTATTGTTTTGTGTGTTCAGTATTTTGGCTCAGAAATACACATAGATGCCCAGTGTCATGATTCCCCCCGTGGAGCAGAGTGGTCTAGCACTATTGCACAAGCACCTGCTTCTTCTATGTTTACAGCAGTGACATTTCGACACGTGCATAACCATGTGTCTTTTGTTGTTGTTGTTGTTGTTGACGTCATGTCCCCGCCCCCTCCAGGCATGTGATGTCAAGTCACGTGTGTTTCTGTATTGCCCGCAGCTGTTAGCAGTTCGGGGCTAATCATGCCGGTGGATATATACCGGGTACCATGCTACACTCTCTTGCGGAAAATTAGAGTTAGATAGAGATAGCATAGCATAGAGTTAGAGTCTTTGTTCATGTCATGTTTCATGAATCATGTTTCCTAGTCATAGTCCATGCCATAGTTAATGTTTAGGTTAGTTACTGGTTTTCCGCTACCAGTCATGTTCTTTGTTTCTCGTTTGTTTCTCGACCCTGTTTGCTCACTCGTCTTTGTAAATAAAACTCTCGTTCTAACTGCGATTGCATCCGTCATACTTCAGTTACGTCATGATTCGTAACACCCAGAGCAGCGTATAATTTGTATGCCAGGTCTCTGAATTTGGTAAACACATTAATAAGACCTAAATGAATTACTGCTAAGCAATTAACAAAAGGAAATTAAGAATTACATTACAAATCTTTATACATTATACATTACATATACCCATACATTATGAAGCAGTTAAAACACCTAAAACTGAAAAGCTACATAACAAGTCAAATCTAATTTTACCAAGTAGAAATTCTGTTTACCATTTACCGTGCACCAGCATCTTGTGTTTTCTTAGGGTTGTTTGTCAGAGAACAGGTGCAGGGTTCAGAGCTCACTGAAAAGAGTACAATTGATTGCAGCATTATTTACAATTGTTATTTTATTTCACAATGTTGTCTCATCTCTTTGAAAATTCAAATTTACTTTCCAGGTGTTCTGCATGTCTGAGGATCTCTATGACAATGAACTGCTGGATTATGGTGGTTTGGACTTCCCACACATTCACTATGACCGATGCAACACCAAACCATACCGTTATATCTATGGCTGTGGCTTTGGTCACCTAATTGCAGACTCGCTGATCAAAATAGACCTGGAGAGTAAAAAGCTGAAGGTAAACTTATACCAGTGATATACATTGTGTGGCCAAATGTATCACACAGCCATGTGCTTGTTGAACATCCCATTCCAAAGCCATAGGCATTAATATGGAGGTGTTTCCCCTTTGCTTCTAACTTAACCTCCACTCTTCTGAGACGGCTTTCTACTAGACTTTGGACCATGGCTATAGGGATTTGTTTCATTCACCCTCAAGTGCATTATTGAGATGAGGCACTGATGTCAGGCAAGGAGGACTGGCATGCAGTCTGCATTCCAATTCATCCCAAATGTGTTCAGTGGGGTTGAGGTTAGGGATCTGTGCAGGCCTCTCAAGCTCTTCCACAGCAACCTTAGTAAACCATGTCTTCATGGAGCTGGCTTTATGCATAGCGCTATTGTCATGCTGGAACAGGTTTGGGACCCTTATTTCCAGTTAAGTGAAATCATAATGCAACAACATACACAGCTATTCTCGACAATTTTATGCTTTCAACTTTGTAGCAACAGTTTGGGGAAGGCCAACATATGGGTATGATGGTCAGACATCCACATACATTTGGCCATATAGTGTAATTCAGAACTTTTCAGAGGTCCTTTTTGTTCTAGGATGGAAAAATGTCAAAATGATATTTGTTGTAAGTTCACTATTGCTGTAGTATTATGTCATTTAATGCCATCCTTGTGAAGCAGATAGCATATAAAACCCACACTGGATTGTACAGTTATATGCAATGCTATGATTTTTTTTTTAATGTTCACCCCATTTGTAACTGTATATTATTTTCTGTGTTCGATTGTTAGGCATGGTATCAGTCAGGCCTCTATCCATCTGAGCCTGTGTTTGTCCCCTCACCTAATGCAGAGGAAGAAGATGATGGAGTCATCCTCTCTGTTGTCCTCACACCCACTGAGGTATGACACTGCTGAAATGCTCATTAAAAGAAAAGAAAATAATAATAAGCTCAAACACACCAAATATCAAGTATCTTCTTGTTATTTAAACAAATATCTTCTATCAATCTGTCTGCGGTAAATTTTTTTCTGAAGTGGATATTTTCTGTGTTTTAGGATAAAGGTAATTTCTTGCTGGTTCTGGATGCTAAGACGTTTAAGGAACTGGGAAGGGCTAAAGTGCCTGTTAACATTCCCTCAGGCTTCCATGGAACCTTTAACTCTTTGTTATAGAACAGATCTCATCAAGGGAAATAAGAGGCTTCATCTCCTGCCATGTTTATAAGTTACTACATGTTGGAAATAAAATATGTATGAAATAAAACACGAGCGTATGAGTAGTATATGAGTAGTATATGAGTAGTATGTAATTTTATTGAGAATTCACTGGGCTGACGTTCACCTAAGGCACAACACACACAGATAAGCAAGGCACAGGGGGATAACAATACATGTATTTAGTGCGGCAGGCCACAGAACATAGGTGGGGTACGTCTGCATGCAGGCAGAAGGTCAAATGTGTGTGTATACAGAAAAACAGAAATTATTCTGTTTCATGAAAAAAAAACTATTATAGGGTAATGTACATGCAAGCAATATAAAAAAAGAAATGTAGAACAAACATAAACTTTACTCATAATGTAGAGATGGTGTATTTGAAAGTGTCCTTTCTCAAGGAAAATCCAGTCAGGAGTGACACAGACAAGGTCAGGTTATTTTTTTTATGAGTGAAACATGACAAGCCGTTTATAAGGGTATTCGGGCTGTGCTGCACCTGCGAGATAACTGTCTCTGGGAACGGCAAGGGCCGTGAGATAAGGGTCTCTGGGAAAAGTAAACTCTGTGAGAACAGTGTCTCTCAAAAATGCTGATTCATGTACATAATGGTGTCCTGGGAAAGCTAAATCTAAACATATTGGTGTCTGGGTCAGCCCGACTCTAAGAAAATCATATAAATAGGAGAGCTTCAGCTCGGGATTTTAGATCACTCTTGGGATGTCTCTACTGTGTGGATCTTGTGTGGTGGAACAATAAAATTGGACCCTTGCTTCTCCTCACTCACGGGCCCAGTGTCTTACTTTCGTCCTTCAACTGGTGAATGTATGTGAGTATCTGTTTCTATGTTAAATATTAATTGTTTTTGGGTAATAGGCAAATTTTGATACAACATTCACTAACAAATATTTGCCATTGGCAAACATAAATCAGCTTCTGTCACTGTTTCATAGGGTGTTCCCCAGGTATCAGAACTTGGCCCTCCCTTTTTCATTATTCATCTGCTTCCATTTAGATTTCACCACTTTGCTGGTCATTCTTAATGTACAAAAACATACTCAACTTTCCTCTTCTCACAACGCTTGTATGTGTTTTATTGTTCTACTTCATAATTGTTTCTTTTTAATGCTTTACAAATTTTGTCATTTGTATGCAACTTGGGTTAGGTGCGATATAAATCAAAATTTGTCAATTAGTATTACCAACACAGTGGAACATGCTGCCTTGATTGTGTTTTTTTAAAGACATTAAAGGCACAGTTAAAGATATTAATCACCTACTTTGTAACCAGTATTGTAACCATTGTACCTAATGTTGGGCTTTAGAAACCTGTGTTCAGCAGTGTCAATTCAAAATTTTGAATTTGAATTTTGACATGAATTTAAAATATATTACTCATCTGGCCTTTGTCTGAAATGTCCAGTTTCTGTTGAGCTTTGTGTACTACCCTTAACTTCAACTATTTTTACTACATCATATAGAGGGTGTATTTAAAGGTAAGTACAATACCAAACACTACATTCTAAATGATCCAGAATATTAGCATGGTCCACTGTATCAAACACTGCACTGAGGTCCAGTAAAATTAAAATAGCACACTTCCCAGAGTCTACAGTTAAAAAATAAATAATTAAATACTTTGAGAAGTATCTTTTTGAGACTCTGTACTGTGGTGTACTTTAAAACTGGTTTTGTTAAAAATATAATTTTCGGTTAGAAATATAGAAAGCTGATTAAAAAACAACTTTTTTACCCACAACTGTCAAGATAAAAGGTAGCTTAGAGATTGGTCTATGAACATGAACAGATAGGTCTAGACTTGGCTTTTTGATAATCTGTGGGCAGAACATTTGCAGTGTGTATTTAAGACAAGACAGAATGGAACCACTCTCTAGGCCGCTGTTTATTAAGAAATGGACAGTGGGGGCAACACTGTATCACAATTTTGAGCACTCATATATATATATATATGCTAACCACTAAGCCACCGTGCGCCCCATGTATGTGTGTGTGTATATGTATATATATGTATATGTGTATATATATATATATATATATATATATATATATATATATAACTATACATATATATATACATATACATATATGGTGGCTTATATATATATATATATATATATATATATATATATATATATATATATATATATATATATATATATATATATATATATGGTGGCTTATATATATATATATACGGTGGCTTAGTGGTAATATATATATATATATATATGGTGGCTTATATATATATAAATATGGTGGCTTAGTGGTTAGCACGTTCGCCTCACACCTCCAGGGTCTGGGGTTTGATTCCCGCCGGGGCCATGTGTGTGCGGAGTTTGCATGTTCTCCCCGTGTTGCGGGGGTTTCCTCCGGGTACTCCGGTTTCCTCCCCCAGTCCAAAGACATGCATGGTAGGTTGATTGGCAGCTTGGTAAATTGTCTGTAGTGTATGAATGGGTATGTGATTGTGCCCTGTGATGGACTGGCCTTGTACCCCGCCTTGTGCCCGATGCTTCCTGGGATAGGCTCCAGGTTCCCCGTGACCCTGAAGCAGGAATAAGCGGTTATGGATGGATGGATGGATGGATATATATATACATAGCCACTGTTTTCACTGCTTCTTTGTCTCATGTAATTGTCTTTCCATGCTTTTGTCCATGCGTCGATATTTGGTTTTGCCACAGTATTTTGCCTCGTGTTATTGTGTCTCTGTTATTTTTGTCTGTTTGGTTATTAAATGTTTGAAATCTGCGATTGCTTCCGTATCCTTTTTTGAAACGTGACGGAATATTGGTCTATAATGAATAGACGGAAGGCACAGGACAAGCCCCCAATTCTGTTATGAACTGGTCTAGGTCTCGCCGCAACATACAAAGCAAAAATAAAGGGGTGGCAACACCAAGATAGCGTTTGCTATGTATTTTATGCTCTCCTCTACTCTGGGTAAAGCTTCAGAAGCCGGCCAGACCAAAAAAACACAAACACAATTTCCACTAACTATACACAAAGTGAGCTAACTAACCTAACAAAACAAAGGAAATAAAAATACATTTCCTTCCCTAGCTAACCAAAAACCAAGAGAAAACACCGACTTCCAAATAACAGTGTACTATTTTCAATTGCTGGATATAGGTGTGAGTTATTTACAAGATATATACAAATGAAACAATCAAACCAAAAATGAAAAGCAAAGCACAAACAAGGTCAGAGAGTCATACAGTAAGAAATCAGTACACATAACAAAAATTATTATTATTATTTTTTTTTTTACATGCAATGATCTGCGTTGGGGATGTAGACTGGCAATGTTTAAATACACATCTGGAAATGCACAGCCAACTAATCCAAAAGCATGAGGTGGGAGCAAGGCGTGTAAACATTGTGATCTTCCAATAGTAATCTGGAATGTGATGTTTTGCAGTGGATTGAACCTGAAAGAGGAGGAGACAAAAGACACCCATCCTACCACTGACAGAGACACACAAGAGGCACACTGTACAAACAGAAATGCAAATGAAGATGTAACAATGCCCCTCTGTAAAAAAACAAAAAAAAAACAACAAGGTCCCTGAAGACATGATTTGCCAAGATTGGAGTGGAAGAACTTGAGTGGCCTGCACAGAGCAATGACCTCAACCCCACTGAACATTGGACCCCAGGCTTCCTCGCTAAATATAAGTAACTGACCTCACTAATGCTCTTGTGGCTGAATGAGCACAAATCCCCACAGCCGCACTACAAAACCTAGTTAGCCCAGTTCTAAGCATATTTACATAAGTTGGCCAAAGACTGCAATCCCGCTGCAGTACCAAGCAATATGATCTGATCTATGTTTGTTGTATTCTGTCTGTGCACTGCACATGTAGTATTGATTAATAGTAATTTTAATATAAAAGATCTGTTACTAGTGTCTGTATAACATCCATCCATCCATTAATCCTCTACCGCTTACTCCTTTTCAGGGTCACAGGGAACCTGGAGCCTATCCCAGGAAGCATCGGGCACAAGGCAGGGTGCCAGTCCATCGCAAAATAATAAAATATACAATCGAATGCTATGCCTATTTATTTTTGTATTAAACAAGGTGCAAATCCTGCCATCTAGAGGAAACAGACAACACTGGTGCCTGTCACAAACAGTTAAATAATGGGGAAGGTGGGGTCAGTGTTTTATCCTTTCATTCATTCATGTATTTGTTTATTTACTAATTTATTTATCTATTACGGGTCGGAAATGGCCAATCTAATACAGCCAAAGCGGGGTCTCATGTGCATATATGGGTCTGTTGTCTCTCAAGATTAAAGTAGCTTGGCATGGCATGGTGAAAGGCTTTCCATACTTACACACATATGTCTCAAACGTCTCTGAAGGTTTGATCTCTCTCTCTCTCTCTCTCTCTCTCTCTCTCTCTCTCTCTCTCTCTCTCTCTCTCTCTCTCTCTCTTTTTCTCCCTCTCTCTCTCCACAGCCCTACGCACGCGCTCTCGCTTAGCTCTCTCTGCCATCAGCAACGCATCGTCTTTCACCATGTCGCATGTGAAGCCTCATCCCGCAGGTAAGATCTCACTTCTGTCATGCGTGTCACTTTTCTGTGAAAATTAGGCTAGTGACGTTTCAGCCCTGGTCACAGCAGCAGCGGGGTGTACGTGTGTGTTTGAGAGAGAGAGAGAGAGAGAGAGAGAGAGAGAGAGAGAGAAGAGAGAGATGACTCGTGCCTTTTTGTTTGTGACATATAATACGCACGGTTTGGACACTTCGCTTTCACGTCGGAATATAAACAACATAAGCACGTAACTGCTCTAATGAACGACAAGGTTGACATCACAACAACAACCAAATAAAACAAAACAAACAAAACCAATAGAAACCATCAGAACTTTGAATGGCTTTCACTACAAATACCACTACAAACCACCAGCTATCCATTAAAACCTTTACCATTACTGGTCCTTAATGGTATGCACTAGATATAACATGCCACCAATAGAAGGCAACAACTTACCAGTAGAGACCCACAGGGACCATTACAGCTTCCACCATTACAAATTCGATGAGTGTTTCTATCATTTTTATCAGCAGGGCAGTGTTTTGCTTGTTTCTGAGATATTGGCAAAATAAAGTTGACCCCAAAAATCTTGAGGTAATAAAAATGACACGCCTAGGATAAATTTTTATTCAGTTTTTAAAAAATGTCATGACTAATATCTTACATGACATGACATGACATAAACATAAAATGTACTAATGTAACAAAATAAGCTTAAAGTTTGTTCAAATCATGTCCATATATATATATATATATATATATATATATATATATATATATATATATATATATATATATATATATATATATATATATATATATATATAATTACATTTATACAAGGTGTCAGGTTAATTGGGGCAATCCTAAAGTACAATAAGTGGAAGGAGGATATGTGAGAGGCTGTAACAGATGCATGCAAAACTATGGTTAAATGATGCATTGATGGATTTATGTACAAAAAAACTATGTTTTTCTGTGATTTTTTCAAAATTTGAAGGTGTTTTTGTGCTTTTTTTGTGGAAAACTACTTGAATTGGTGAAATTGCAGTTGCATGAAACTGTTTTACATGGTCTTTCGCAGTGATGTTTGTTGGTAAATGAGACCTTTTAGTTGTACTCATGTTCGACGGACGTGAATCGAAAAGGGCTTTGGCTGAATGTGCGTTGTGATGGTGTCACATGACGCAATGTGGCCCAAATCTGTGATAATTTTGAAAAATTGCAAGCTCCCGTGAATATTGTGGAATTTCCTTGATTTTGTGTTCATTTCTGCGATCTCAAAATCTGGGAGGGACTGATTGTATGAAGACAGTAAAATAAGTAAAGTTGATTTGCAGGACTTCATAAGTATAAAATTATATTATCTTACTCCGCTGCTCTCTTATGACCAAAATAGGCGCAGTTGAAGGTTAAATGCGCGTTTTAACTTTAATTATAAAATGTTTTACTCTGATATTTAATTCAATATCTGACCAATTTATAATAATTGTTAACTTAATTATCGGACTCCAATTTACTTAGTTAACTTAACGTAAACAATTAATGTAAACGTTAATTTTGCAGTTTCATTTTTATTGAACATTCATTTTTATTGAACAATTTCTGAGGAACATTTCTATTGAACATTTCTGCTGAAAATTTCTGCTGAAAATTTCTGCTGTACATTTCTGCTGAACATTTCTACTGAACATTTCTGATGAACATTTCTACAGAACGTTTCCGCTGAGCATTTCTACTGAACATTTCTGCTAAACATTTCTGCTGAACATTTCTGCTGAACATTTCTGTTGAACATTTCTGCTAAACATTTCTGCAGAACATTTCTGCTTAACATTTCTGTTGAACATTTCTGCTAAACATTTCTGCTTAACATTTCTGCTAAACATTTCTGCTGAACATTTCTGCTAAACATTTCTGCTAAACATTTCTACTAAACATTTTTGCTAAATATTTCTACTGAACGTTTCTGGTGAACCTTTCTGCTGAACCTTTCTGCTGAACGTCTACGTGTCCTCTGAACATCGCCTTTTCTCTTCTGTCCTCCCCTTCCTTTCCCAAATATTCCATTGAGAAGAAAACAAAAAACCAAATTGAGCAACACAGCAAAATTACAAAACAAAATTACAAATATCGGAAACCCACAACCTGCCCCTCCTGGCTCATCATGGCTACCCAATAACTGTCGCTGGTTATAAAAATATTGTAAAATCCAACAACAGGTACAAAAATTAAAGAGGGAAGTGTCTGTAACTCCATAAAGTATACAATAAAGGGATGCCATTTATAAAAAAAAACTTGTCCATACAACCATTCACCACAAATCTTATTACTAAAAAACATCACATCCTTTATCCACTGAGAGATAGATGGGTATTTAGCAGACTTCTAATGCAACAGTAGGGAACGTCTTGCTATAAGTGATGTGAAAGCAATAACATCCTTTTGCATTGAGCTCAGAAGAACTGAAGCTTTAGGAATCCCAAATACAGCAATCAATGAACAAGGCTTTAAATCTACCCTGAGAAATAGTGGACATGATGTTAAAAAAAAAAAACATACCAAAATCCATGTAGATCAGGACAGAAAAAAACATATGGTCAAGATGACAGGGAGAGCCATGGCATTTATCACACTTGTCCTTTATGTCCAGATACATCACAGAAATTCTCAACTTGGACAGATGGACTCTATTTAAAACTCAGGAACACAGGAAGTGGTAGACTATACCCTCCCTATAGCATGTTCCCAGCCTCACTTATCTGTACTCCTAACTCGCGTTTCCCAGGCATTCCTAATTTTGTTACTCGACTCACTACCTAGCGTCAGAATAAAATCATAAATCCTAGAAATCATTCCTCTCTGATGCGGATTATTTGAAAACAAGCTTTCCCAAGCCTGTTCAGGAGGCACAGAGGAGAAATTAGAAAAAAATCTAGAAACGAAATTCCGTATTTGAAAATACCGAAAGAAAAGGTAAAGGTAGCTCATAAGTGGATGTCAAATTGGCGAAGCTTTGAAACATACCATTGGAATACAAATTTCTAACTTGTTTAATACCCTTGTCATACCACATTGAAAATGTGGAGTCCAAACACGATGGAGAAATAGATGGTTGTTGACTAAAGGACACCTACAAATTAAAAACGATGTCTAAATTGATTACCAAGTGTGTTGAGGACAACTGGGTTATCAGTATATAGTTTTGTAGGTAAAGAGGAGTAAAGCAAAGCAGGTAAAGAGGATTCCCTACAAGAAGATAATTCCAATTTAGACCAAGAAGATCCAGAAGATTGAACCCAGTAACAAAGTTTATGGATGTGCCCAGTAATAGAATTGAAAATTGGGTAATGCAAGTCCTCCACTAAGTCTACATTTTTGCAATAAAGATTCACTAACCCTTGGTGGCATCCCTCCCGATATAAATGTACTTATCCAATGAATCGAAGAATGATTTTGGGAGAGAAAGAGGCACTTGCTGGAACAAGAAAAGAAACTTTGGTAATATATTAATTTTGACGACATTGATCCTGTCAATTAGGGAAAGGGGTAAGTTACCCCAACTCTGAATGTTAGATTTATCCTTTGAGATAAGGGGAGTGAAGTTAGCTGACAGATGATTAGATAGAGAACGTGTCATGTTGATACCTAGGTATTTAAAACCTGACTGACTAAATCGAAACGGTAGATCTGACTGTTGGAGAGACAAAGCTGAAGTATCGACAGGAAAACAGTCGCTTTTATCTAAATTTAATTTACAACCAGAGACAACACCAAAGGACTCCAGAACATCCAAGACAGATGGCATAAAGGCGATTGGATCGCTTACTTACAATAACAAATCATCAGCATATAGCGACAATTTGTATTCTATTGAACTATTCCTTTAAACAAGGGAGAAAATTTTAGTGCAATAGACAGCGGCTCGATGACGACAGCAAAAAGCAGAGGGGATAAAGGACAACCTTGGCGACACCCTCATCTGAGAGAAAAATAATCTGAATAAGTATCTTTTGTCACCACCCTGGCAGGGGTTGAGTTGTCACGATTTCCCCTTGAAGCAGCGTGCTCTAAGCACGAATGCGCGAGCATCTGCTTCTCTGTCATTCACAGTTGTGACATTTGGACACGTGTGTTTGTTTATGTTTCTGTCACGTCTCGTGACGTGAGGAAGTTCAGACGGATAAAAGCACAGTATGAACAGGTTTTATTTATGACAGAGACAGGCATATAAATCCAAAACATGATCCATAAACATAATCCAGTAACAGGCAAAAGGTAAGGCGATTGGCTAACAGGCATACACAGGGCTAAGCAGGAATCAAGGTCATGGTCATGGAAAACAGGGTCGATAAACAAAATATGAAACGTAAACTACAGCGAGGAACTAGTAGCAGAGAAACCAGCGTGAACTAAAATAACAAACCTAAACATGGACTTTGATTATGACTATGACTAACGCATTCATTCAACTCAAACTCATCTAACTCATTCAATATTCCGCCTTGTCTGCTGGGAGGCACGCAGTATATATGCCGACATGATCAGCCTCGTAAATGCTAGCAGCTGAGGGCAATACAGACCCATGTGAAATCCCAGCCAATGACAGAACTGGGAGGGGACATGACAAAAACATAAACAAACACACGTGTCCAAATGTCACAACTGTCAATGACGGAGAAGCAGGTGCTCGCGCATTCGCGCTTAGAGCACGCTGCTTCAAGGGGAAATCGTGACATGAGTAAAGGAGGCTAATCCAAGAAATAAACGTATCCCCAGTAAACGTTAATTTCAAACAATAGCCTTTTAGTTAGTGCTGGAAGTGTAATTTCAGAATTCATTTATACATTTAATTTGAACAGCTTTATACTTATATGACCATTACAATTACTATAACAGAGACATATACATTTATTAAGTAATAGTACTGTTAGCTCAGAGGTTTGACTTGCAAGAAAAGGCCTGTGCTATTTACTTGTCAGGGGTCATGCAACTATACCTACAGAATAAATTAGTCATGACAATTTTATAACCTAATGAAACTAGATTTTAGGTTCAGCTTCATTTTGATGCTGATGACACCCCCTTATATGATGTCACATGAATTAAGTCATGTTATTTCTATCAGGAACTCCCACTGCAAGGTCTCAGTTGCATTATTATGATTTTTATTTTCACAGGTCAGAAAACAAATGCTTCTAAGTTTAAATCTCCCCATATAAATGAATTTTCCTAATTTTGTTATTACTGCTGTTAGTACTTGCAACATTAATCTGGGTGTGAATCTTTGGAGTTGGGTGAAAACCTTTCTGGGTATTGTCACGTATCTGGGAAATCTGGACTCCATTTCCCATCAGCCACTGCACTGCACCACATGACCACATGCACCACAACTGCACCTGATTCACGTTTTTGTTAATGAGCACTCATGTGTGTATATATAGTCTTTGTCTGCACTCTCTCCTGGTCTTTCGTCATCTGAGACTCTAGTCTTTCATGTCGGTGTGTTTTGTTTCTTGCCATAGTATCTTGCCAAGTTGTCTTAGTGTTTGTTTAGTAGTCTGTTTGTTTATATTAAATGTTAGAAATCTGCGACTGCTTCTGCCTCAACCTCCAATCGTGACAGGTATCCCTGGGCTCGGCCTTGCACACTTTACTGTTAGATCATCTTGAGATCTTTTCTGCCTTAATTATTTTCTTTCTTTTTTTAAATTGTGTTTTATGCATAAATAGCAAAAATTGTCACTTTGCACATATACTTTTTTTCTCAAATATTATCACATTTTCCAATTTTTTCATTCACTCGTTCTCAATTGTTGCACATTTTGCAGCAGTGCTGATGTAATTATAAAGATCTGTCTGATTTTAGTTAAAATCAAATTTGCTGCTTAAAGAGGATCATCACATTTTTCATAAGGTTTTTGAAAGGTTTTTGTACACTGGTCTGCAGGATCTCATTTCATTTCCACAAGGACTACTTGCTTTCATATTTTTTCCAGTAAGAAGATGCACATATAAACTTTATCTTGCCAACAATGCCAGATGATAAATGTTTTGTTTATGTGTCTCTGATCCAGGAATGACACAAAGCAGGCACAGTATCTTACTGATGGTCCACAGATGACACCGAATTATAGTCTATAGAGTTACTTAGATCCTTAAAGGGGAAGATAGAACCTTTTTCTGTCATAAAAAACAATCTATCGTATGGTTAAAAAAAATATATATATATATATAAAAATCTCTATCTCCAATTTGGATATACTTTTCAGAAGTCTGCACTTTGAGATCATATACATAATTTAATTTCAAATCCAATGTACTGTGGTAGACTGCTAAAATAGCAATGCTTTTGTTAATGTCCAAATACTTATGAATCTGATCTTACACACACTGTTGCATTTGAATGTTCATATAAATAAAATTATAATCCAATACTATTCTGACCTCTCTTTCTATCAAGCTTTTCTTTGTGGTACTATTTCATCACTTTTTGCATTTAAGATAGTATAATCTAAATATAGAGACCACTACTTTCATATATTTTTGGACAAACCCTCTTTGATTTTGCATAGAATAACTGGAATTTGCGTGTTACAGCATATTACATGAATGTGGTGAGATAAAGGCGGGTGGAGATTGCTTTGTAGCCTCCGTCAAAAACATATCTCATGCTATTAAATTTCAGAGAGGAAGTAGTAAAACAAGACAGCAACAAAAAACAGTTTTTACTTTATTTTATTAGCACTCATTTAAATGATTAGTGTCTTCATTCTGTTTTGATAGCATGGATTGAGTCATGTTTTATGTGTTTTTAATCTGCCAGAGATACTTGGTAAACCATGACTTGTTTGATAAAATAAACTATGCAGATTGTATCTGAGTATGACGTACCTGTGGGATTCACAGACATGTCTATAATCAGGTCCAGGTACACAACAGCTTCCAGAATAGCTCACATATAGAAATTCAGTTATTCTTATGCTGTTGTGGTCAGCTGTTCTCTCATGTGCTAAAAGATTAAATGCTTTTGTAGTGAACTATGGTCCACTAATACAGACATTCTCTGTATTAGTGGGGGAAAAATCCACCTACAAAATCCATTTTTATATGAACAGAAAAACACTGTTTTGTGTTTTTGAATGGCATTCTGTTTAAAAACAGATTGTAGTACGTGCAATGTGTTATTTTATAATAGATTTTAAAGATTTACTGTATGTGCTATACTATATGTAGATTAAAACAATATTTGTTATTCAGAACAAATCCAGGTCTTTTGATCGACAATTTATGTCGGTCTTCATCTTATTCAGCTTTGAACAATAAGCCAAAAAATACCTTCAAGGAACGCCATGGGCTTCAGGACATTTCCCAACTTGTGCAGAGCGTGGAGGAGACTCCAGAGCCCATCCCTACCACCATCAAAGGCACAATACCTACATGGATCCATGGAAATCTTCTTCGTAATGGCCCTGGAAAGTTTGAGTTCGGAAATCAACAGTAAGTGAAGATACACATGAGAAATTTCTGGTTTATCAGCACCAAACCAAAAATTTAATAATGTACAAATAAACAAAAACAACAACACAGTATTGCACTAGTATTATGTACTACTTTTCTAGCCTTTAGAAACATTAAGTACACACACACACACACAATGTTCATTGCTGACCAGATTACTACTCCACACAATCCTCAGTGTAGCCCGTTTATGACTGACTATTACCTCTCTATTTTCAGCTTCAACCACTGGTTTGATGGAATGGCCATGATGCACTGCTTTCATATTGCTGAAAGTCAGGTGACCTACAGGAGTCACTTCCTGCGCAGTGATACCTACAAGCAGAACAGTGAGATGAATCGAATCATGATGTCTGAGTTTGGCACTCTTGCTCTCCCTGACCCATGCAAGAATATCTTCCAGTGCTTCCTATCTCATTTTGAGAGGATGAGTGAGTATAGTCTGCTTACAAATGCAAAGATTTGCACATGCTGTAATTCAGGGCTAGTCAGTCGCAGGCCAGGGATTGTTCTCCCTAGATAGACAGGATAGGATAACTTCTAACAGCCTAGATTGAAAAGATTGAATAGCATATTGCATTGCCTCTTGCACATTGGGAATAAAAATGAAATGCTGGAATGGCTTGGGTCTGAAATGTGCTCTCATCAGATTCCAGAGCAGATTGGGGACAGATCATTCATTCCATATATGGGTATCCCATTTGGTCCCTGGAGTGAGGCAGACTGTGCCATTCCCACCACCTCCTTTATTTCACTCCACTTGGGAGGTAGGGTGTCCTGGGGAGCTAAGTGAGATGTTCTTAGAGTTCATTGGGTGGCTTAGCTGGTTCTTGGCATAGTGCTTAAGTTGTTCCACCTCAGAATTTCTTTACCCATAGTCTGTGCAGTAGATATGGCGAATTGGACAGTGGATCTGCCTCTCGAATGCTGATGGACAAGCAGAGTGATGGACTTGTTTTTTTTTTGTGTGTGTGTGTTTTTTTTTTTGGGGGGGGGGGGGGGTTGGGGGGATGGGTTGTGTTTTTTTTTGCTAGTTGAAATAGATCCCAAAGAAGCCATATTCACTTTATGGCATGTTGGCTAGCTCTCATTCATTTGTACATTCCTGTTAAATGTACCTTCTTCCTTTTCATCCTCATCTGAGGAACTTTCTTATTTTAAGTCAAAAGTATTCCTGAAAAGTTTAACTTGCCATGTCCGCTGATGATGTCGATAAAACTACTGCAGTAGTGTTTATGAACTAGGAAGTGGAATTTTATGGGGATACAGACAAGCGGAGTGATACACAGAGTGAAACATCTCAGTGAAATATAAACACTCTTGGAACACTGTTCAACCAATCAAATGAGTGGACCAAAATTAACTGTTACATAAACAGTCAATAAATTAAATTTATTTAGCCAGCTAGCTGCCTTTGTTTATGCCATGTATTCGGTCATTTACATTGGCTTGTTAGTTATAATACCAGTACAATGAGCTAGCTTAGAAATCAAAATGAGCATCATACTGGAAAAACTGCAAAGAATTCCCAACTGAAGGTCTGTTTACAGTATACAGCAGAATAAGACACAGCTATACTACAGAAATGCCAGGAGTTTCAAGTGTGTGTTTGAAGGTGCACGTGCATATATGAGGCTTGCCTGTCATTTGCAAAACTGTCAACCACCTCATCAACCACACACTTTTATTTAACATCAAATAATGCAGATGCATTTATCGTACAGAAAGATATTTTGGGAGATATCAAGGTCAACTGAACTGAACTAGACAGAACACTATTCCCCCAAATAATTTTTGGAGCTGTAACTTAAAATGTAAATTTGTATGTCTCACCAAATTATTACGTTTCTTTTTGCTGTACTACAACATACAATTTAAATATATTAGAATATGATATTTTTTCTGCTAATTTTGAAGTGAATCTGTACAGAAATAAAAAGAAATAAAATATTTAGATGTCCTCAGAATTAGACATGGTTTACCAAGGTTAGTGTGGAAGAACCCAAGTGGCCTGCTTAGAGATTTGACTTCAACCCCATGGAACACCTTTGGGATGAATTGGAACACAAAATTCAAATTCATAAAGTTTTCTTGCCGACATCAGTGCCCAACTGCTTGTGCTCTTATGGTTGGATGGGCACGGCTACCCTCCAAAATCTAGTGGAAAGCCTTCATATAAGAGGAGGCTGTTACAGCCATTAAAATGGACCAACTCCATATTAATGCCCGTGTTTTTGAATGGGATGTTCAATGGTTAGGTGTCCACATACTTTTGTCCCAATAGTGTACGTCTGTTCAGTAATGGAGTAGAGAACTTTTTTGAGGAACACTAAGACAGTTTTGACATAAGGCCATAGTTCTTATTTATCCCACAAATGGAGAAATGAGGGATGAGGTAAGGTATTTCCTCAGCCATTCCACAAACTAAAGACATATGTTTGTGCCTTGTTTATAATATATGCAGCGCTGCTCACTGTTTAAGAATTTAAATCACTGTACTACAAGACTGTTTGCTTTTTTTTATATGGAATAATATTATTATCTGTTTTCTTGTTATTTAATATCATGCAGCTGTATGCCCCTAAAGATCAGATCAGCTAATTCGGCTAAATGCCCAATTTTCATCCCTCTACAGAGATCTCGGACAACGCTAACGTGAGCTTTGTGAAATACAAAGGTGACTACTATGTCAGCACAGAGACAAACTTTATGCACAAAATTGATCCGGAGACTCTAGAAACAAAAGAGAAGGTATGTAACATGGAACATATGTGTCGTTTGTTTAATATAAAACTTTTCACCTAACCCAAAGTATAAAACACACAATTATACATACAAAAGTCTCAAAAGTCTGAATGTTACAACACATTGAACAGATATGTACATATTCCCAAAAATAGATATAGTTTTGAATAGTTCCACAAATGTTCCTTAAATAAAAATAAATAAAACAATTTCTAGCATAACGTTTTTAAAAATATTTGAAAAGTAAAGAAACAGAATGTCTTGAGTGTGTATAATATAATAATAATAATAATAATAATAATAACATTATTATTATTATTATTATTATTATTATTATTATTATGTTTAAATAAACAAAACGTTATTATTGTTTATGCTTACATACATACTTTTTTTTTAATTCACCATATTATGTTCGTAAAAAGGTTTTGATACTGTTTTCTTTTCAATGTTTAATACTATGGTATTTCCACTATAATGTCAAAGGTGGACTGGAGCAAGTTCATTGCTGTGAATGGTGCAACTGCCCACCCCCATGTTGATCGAGATGGTACGGTCTACAACATGGGCAACTCCTACGGCATGAAAGGTAAGATCTTGACCCGCATCATTTATACCTACGCGTTAGATTTGAGCTCATAATTCATAAAGTCATAACTCTGAAGTCATAACTACACATTACATGTGTTGGTAGGAGCTTTATACAACATTATCAGCGTACCTCCAAAGAACGAAGATCCTTATGAAACACTCCATGGGGCAAAGGTGCTGTGTTCCATTTCTCCTGCTGAAAAAAACAAGCCTTCCTATTACCATAGCTTTGGTAAATACAGACACCTGACACCCCACAGCTACTCACAGTTGCATTAACGGTTTAACCTGAACACTAAACATCTAAATAGGTTATTAGCATCAGTTAGCTAAACATCAGATATTCAGGAGTGGACAAATCATCTAGGGGAAAAAAGATGATTATGTTTCTGGTCTACTGCAGTGAGTTCATTTATGTCTAACCCAAATAAAGATATTAAAGTTTATTACTTAGCTTATGTTGTTAGCTTTATAACATAATGTTAAACTTTTTTTGATAGATTTTGAGTTTTGCTAGCTTGTTTCTGGGCCGATAAAACACAGAATTAATTTTAAAGCATTCTTGTATGGTGGGCTAACTCCTAACTTTTGTTCATCAGTTCACCACTGCTATCATATCTGTATTGTCCATCCAACTTGGAAAATATCATTCAGTCAAAATGGTGCCACAGATGGCTCCCTCTGTGTGTTGGTGTGCTTTGTTTTGTCTTGTTTTGTTTGTTGTGATGATACCAGGAGTTCATTCACCAGAGAAGAACATCCCTACAGATTTATTTCCTACCTTCATCTGTGAATTTACTGGACATTCTGATCGAAGGTGCCCTGACCTTTGCACATGCAGTGAAACACCAGAGGAGGGAGAAACATGCCGATGCACTCGTGCGTCTCCACGAATGTGGACAATGCACAACGCTGCTGGAAATATTTCTCTCCAACGTGCATTCACTGTGCAACAAACTGTATGAACTTTAGCTACTGGTGGGAGAAACAGAGATATTCTATCTTGTGCTTCATGGAAATGTGGCTTTCTGGACTGATACCGGACTCTGCGCTGCAGCAGCTAAAATTCCAACTCTTCAGAGTAGATCATCACATGAAACATTCAGGCAAGATGAAAGGGTGGCTGGTACAATGATGTTACAGTGATTAAGCAGTACTGTTCTCCTGATCTTGAGTCATTTTTCATAAACTGCAAGTCCTTCTAGTCCCCATGTGAGTTTGCTTCATTCATACTGGTTGGTATTTACATTTCACCGCAAGATGATGTGCAGGAGGCATAGCTTAATGCTTACCAACCAAATACTGTGCATGGAGCACATACCTGGACTCATTTGTTTTTGTCCTTGGCGACATTAACAAAGGTAACCTCACACATGAACTTCACATGTACAGACACTCTATTACATGCCCGATCCTATCATGCCATCCCACGAGCTACAGTGGGACACTCTAATCACATCATGGTCCATCTGATTCCTGCATACAGGCAGAAATTAAATCCCTCCAAACCTGCTTTGAGGAAATTAAAGCAGTGGACCCGGCAGGCTGTGGAGGGTCTTCAGGCATGCTTAGACTGTACTGACTGGGATTCAGGACGGCTACTAATAGTCTGGATGAGCAGTTCTCAGCCAGTGACTCTGCTTCTGTCTGGAAAGTGCTCAGATAGATCACAAACTGCAAACCTAAAGTCCCCCACTCTGGTAAGGACTTGCGTCTGGCCAACAGCCTGAACGAGTTTTAGTGTCACTTTGAAAGACAATGAAACAGTCCTGACAACATCCCCCATGACACCAGCCATCAGTTTCAACTCCAGACCACCTCCACCACCACAGTAGGGACTTGTGCCTCTCCACAGTTCCAAGGCTCAACAACTACCTCCTCCTCCTCTTCCCCCACCATAGGTATGGCCCTTCATCCAGGAGATAGATGTTAACAGAATCTTCAAGAGACAGAACCCTCGCAAAGCAGCTGGACCAGACTCTCTCTCTCCATCCTCCCTGAAGTACCCATGAAGACATCTTTAACACCTCACTGGATATATGATATGTACCAGCCTGCTTCATGACCTCCACTATCATCCCCGTCCCCAAGAAAACCCAGGATCACAGGACTTAATAACTACAGACCTGTCGCTCTGACATCTGTGGTAATGAAGTACTTTGAGTGCCTCATGCTGTTCCACCTCAAATCCATCACAGACCCTCTCCTGGATCCCTTTGCAGTTTAACTACAGAGCTAACAGTTCTGTAGATGACAGAGTGGCAAGAAGAAAGCCATTTCTCAATGTTTGGTGTGACGGTTGGTGTGTCTCCCAGGTGGCTTGTGGCAAACTTTAGACGAGACTTTTTATGGATATCTTTGAGAAATGGCTTTCTTCTTGCCACTCTTCCATAAAGGCCAGATTTGTGCAGTGTACGACTGATTGTTGTCCTATGGACAGACTCTCCCACCTCAGCTGTAGTTCTCTGCAGTTCATCCAGAGTGATCATGGGCCTCTTGGCTGCATCTCTGATCAGTCTTCTCCTTGTCTGAGCTGAAAGTTTAGAGGGACGGCCAGGTCTTGGTAGATTTGCAGTGGTCTGATACTCCTTCCATTTCAAAATGATCGCTTGCACAGTGCTCCTTGGGATGTTTAAAGCTTGGGAAATCTTTTTGTATCCAAATCCGGCTTTAAACTTCTCCACAACAGTATTACGGACCTGCCTGGTGTGTTCCTTGGTTCCGTGTTCTCTGCGCTTTCAACAGAACCCTGAGACTATCACAGAGCAGGTGCATTTATACAGAGACTTGATTACACACAGGTGGATTCTATTTATCACCATCAGTCATTTAGGACAACATTGGATTTCATTCCACTTCACAATTGTGTCCCACTTGTTGGTGATTCTTCACAAAAAAATGAAAATTTTATATCTTTGTTTGAAGCCTGAAATGTGGCAAAAGGTTGAAAAGTTCAAGGGGGCCGAATACTTTCGCAAGGCACTGTACATTAACGATAAACACCACATTGTTGTTTCATATGCGTTACATTAACACACACAAATCAACTCGCTCATGACTGCTATACTGTTCCTTCTTACTTCAAAGTGTGAGCATTTGCACTGGCCCACTTTTGCACATCCTGCACTAATGTACAGTGAATGTCTCTATTTTTATTTTTCTAAATGTTTCTATTTTTATATTTATGCTCATAGTTTTCATACCTTTTTTTATTTGTTAATTTTTTTATGATTTACTTTCTTATCTCACCTTGTAAATGTTTCTTATTTATATTATTTTATTTATTGTAGTTTACTGTTAATGTACACCAGTAGACCAAGACAAATTCCTTGTACATGTAAGCCCATGGTACTTGGTAATAAAGGTGATTCTGATTCTGAAGCTAAAAACATTTAAAAGCATTGATTAGACTAATGCCTTTTACTAGCTAATCATACCTGCTAATCATCACTCTGCAACTTTTCAATCACGACGTTTGTGATCCACATTTCTCTGAAGCTCAACAGGGAAAAATTATTGTGCTTAATTTTCTGCTCCACTTTAAAAAAAAAAAAAAAAAAAAAAAAAAAAAATAAAATGCCACATACAGATGCCAAAAGATTTCAAGGTTTTCAAACTTGAATTTACAGGCATTAAAATCCAGTTTGGAAGTCAAAGAGGATACAGTTCCATTGATGTTTCTTTGAACCATTGCAGGTCAGACATTATTAAAAAACAACAACAATTCTCCACTACTATTGTAGGTAAAACCTATAGTAACTTATCCCATTGCCCCATGATACAAATGTCTCCCAGCTATGAAAATGTGGTACAACTTTAGGGAAATGGTTGGTGTATATTCCATGTGCATTCTTGATTCTTAGAGTCCAGATGGACAGAGACACAATAATGTCATTGGTTATTCTCAAGAATTGTCTTGATGGGAATGTCTCTGGCATGACATAGCACTTTCCATGATTAAAAATGGTGAAACATGACTGTTAGTCTTTACATTCATTTTAATTTCAGCTTTGTACTGTATTTGAGCAGGTCACTGATGAAACATTCAATATAGATGCAAAATGTGTAACATTCTGTTTTTCTTCCCAGCGATGTCGGAGAACTATGTGGTGTTCATTGAACAGCCAATAAAGATGGACCTGTTTAAGATAGTGACATCTAGAATGAGGGGGAAAAGCATAAATGACTGTATCTACTGGGACCCAAAACAAGAGACTGTCTTCCATGTTGTAAACAAACATACTGGGAAGGTGACACCAAAGAGCCTCTTTAACATCCAAGCTAAAACCCATATTGAAGTAAAAAAAAATTGGCATTTTGATAATTTTGAACTATGTCCTACTTTTAATTCTTAGGTTTATCCCTTGGCTTATTTTATCCAAAGTATTATACCCACTGTAGCATTAACTCATACAGTTACTAACCAATTTGCATTTGATACTGGTTATGATTGCAGAATATGTAGAAATGCAGTATACATGATCATACTAGACACTTTACTTTGTAAAGTAAAATTAAGTAATTTACAGAAATTTCCCTGGTTTTTAACAGGTGAGTGCAGTGAAGTATCACACCAAGGCTTTATCCACCTTTCACCAGATCAATGCATTTGAGGAGGATGGCTTCCTCATAGTGGATATGTGCTGCTCAGATGATGGCCAGGCCCTTAAAATCTACTTTCTTCAGAACTTACGCAAGTCAGGAGAAGCATTGGATGAGGTTAGTAATGCTGTCTTTTCCATTGTTTTTCACTTTTGTAAAATAGTATGAGGGATGTCTGTTTTTTGTTTTTTTTTCTCAGGTGTACTGCAACTTATCCATGTCATTTCCTCGCCGGTTTGTTCTGCCTCTTTGCATTACCAATGATACTCCACTGAACCAGAACCTGAACACACGGCCAAACAGCTCTGCTTCTGCAGTCTGCCTCAGCAATGATAAGGTGGGCTGCTGATGGAGCAGACTATGTTTGCTGTAATATAAGTAATCAACAGCAAATCTTTAATATCAGTAATTTGTATAAGTGATCATTTTGTTTACGTAATTTATTTACTTCAATTATGCAGAGAGTGACACTCTCTTGTTAATTATTTCTCATGCGTACTTTTCAGCACTTTTAACTAAATCATTAATGACAAAAAAAGACACATTTCCATTGTGATCAATCTGTTCATCGTTGGGGTCACTGACACAGTTGTGGATCAAAGGATACAGCATCACAAACAGACTATAAATACGCTTCATTATTAACCACACTCATGTGTAACCACTCACTGATTACCTGGTGTTTCTTGGTGAATCCTTCTCTCATTTCACAGCTGCAACATATGTCCACTAATAGACTCAGGCCAAGGAGCTGACTCCCCCCCTCTCTGACAGGATCGGAAACACTGTAATGGGTCATGTTCTGAATAGACATCTAATATGCCTTGGTGCTTTCACCCAACAACAATTCAAAAGGGGAGAACCCTGTGGAGTTTTACAGGACCACTTCTATTGGAAACAACAAGAGTTTGAGCCATTTATCTCAATTCTAAGAATCCTAGTGCCCTTATCATATTTTAAGCATTTGATTAAATAATTTGTCCAACCCAATCATTTGGGTATGGTAAACGCTAATACAAAATTATTCAATCCCTAGTAATTCATAAATTTGTGAAATAAAGGAAGTGCCCTACTCACTCAGAATCTCTTTCAAGATTCTGAGTCAGGAGATCACTTGGAGGAATTATTCTTCAGCACTGCATGGTGAGATTTGGTGAAGAGGCATTGCTTCTGGGTATTGTGCTGTGTTATCAACCAGAACGAATAAACAAACAAAATTTAACATCTAACGTGATCTGATTAATGGAAAATATCCACTGATTAATGGAAAGAGGCACAATTGTGCTTTTGTTGTGGCCAGAGGGTTCACCATCTGAAGTTGATGACGCACACCACCTGAGTACATGCTGTGGATGCCCTGCCAACAGAAATAGGCCAATGGATGGTCTAGTGCAGCGGTGTCCAAACTCGGTCCTGGAGAGCCACTGTCCTGCAGAGTTAAGCTTCAACTTGTCTCCACACCTGCCTGGAAGTTTCTAGTATGCCTAGCAAGACCTTGATTAGCCGTTTCAGATTTAATTGGGGTTAGGAGCTAAACTGTGACTTGATTTGCCTTGACCTAAATGCCCCACAGTGAGATTATGATGATTGATAGGTAGGTAGGTCGGTAGGTGGGTCGCGGTCGGTATTTCTATTAAAATCTGCCCATGGCTAATGAGAGTAATGAGTTTACATCAAAGAGAACTAGACAGACAGACAGACAGACAGACAGACAGACAGACAGAGGGGTGCTTGAAAGTTTGTGAACCTTTTAGAATTTTCTATAATTTCTGCATCAATATAACATAAAACTTCATCAGAATTTCACACAAGTCTTCAAAATAGACAAAGAGAAACTAATGAAACAAATGAGACAAAAATATTATATCTGTAAACATTGTAAACAGCAATAAAAATTAATAGGGATATACCGTATTGTATGGAGTGAATATGAGAAAAAGAAAGAAAAAAGAAAAATTAATATAAGTACTATATATAAGGCAGTGCATATGGACATAAATAGTGCATAAAGATAAAATTCAACTATCATCCGATAAATTTATCTAAGAACTGTCTCAGTACAAAATAGTGGCCCAGCACACTGATGAGCTGTTGTACAGTATGATCGCTGTTGGTATAAACAACCTCCTGTGCCGTTACTTTCTACAGCAGAGCTGAATGAGTCTGATTTGAAAGGAGCTTCTTTGCTTAAACAGTAGGTCATGGAGGGGATGCTGTTTATTGTCCAGAATGGCTGAGTTTATTGAGTGTCCTCCTTTCCACCACCAAGTGAAACTCATCCAGAGAGCAGCCCAAGACTAAGCTAGCCTTCTTGAGTTTGTTGAGTTTTTTTGCATCTCCAGCTCTGATACTGCCTCCCCAGCATACTGCTCTACTCTTTTACTTAAACTTAGAGGGAACCGCCACACATGGAAGAACTGCACATGCGTAAATTACATAATGTACATGAACCTTAGGTCACCCAGAAGTTTTAAGTTCATAAATTAATATATCACATCACCTCCCCTTTAAGATTAAGGACAATTGATAAACACTTGTTGCATTGCTGTTATTGACTTATAACATAACATTAATATTAATAATAGTAATACATAATATTAATAATAATATTGTTTCTATCATACCAGCTATAACATCCTTTTTTTTTTGCTTGTTTGTTTTGTTTTACTTAAGTTCATTATGACCATATGCAGTCCATTACTGCTAGAAAGTAATACTCAGTCTTTATAGTGCTGTGGTAGCTTGCTAATCCGTCTTAAGTGCCTTAAACTTGTAAGTGCCTTAAACTCAAAACGTAGTTTTAGTACATAGACCCTGCATGTCAGTTTGCACTGATTCTTGGTCATTGGCTATGGCAAGTTGAGTTGACTCTTCTTCAGGATACTGATGTTGAATATCGAGAGAGGAATGTAACCTCAGTTGATCTCCATGATGTCTGCATACAGTATGAGATGACTAGTCCTGTACTTTATATGGCACTGGTTGTATTTAAGATGCCATTCTGCATCACAATAGCCTGAAACTCATCATATGTGAATGTGATTGCATTATCAGTCAATATTTGTTCAAGTAACCTATATGCAGAAAATGCAGTCTTTTCAGCCAAAGAATGGTTGCTTGTGACATGATTTGTGACTTGCGGAAAACTTCTATCCATTTTGAACCAGGATCATGAACATGTTATTCATAAATGGTCCAGCAAAGTCTGTGTAACCTTTTCCAACACTCACCCTATGGATGCAATGGGACATGCCTCAGCATCCTCTGTCTGTTCCAGGTGACAGATTTCACACTCCTTGCTGATTTTCTCAACATACTTGTCAACTTTCGGCCCCACACATATTTACGTATTAGTGTGTTCATTTTAACAATGCCCAGATGCCCTGAGTGAATTTCTTTCAGGACAGCTCGTCTGAGTTTGAATGGAATGATCAGTCTAGTGCCCCATAACACACCCCTATTCCACTGACAATTCGTCGCTCTTTACATAGTAAACTCTCAGTTCATCTGCAACCTCACTAGGCCAATACTCAACAATATATCTGAAAACATTCGAGAGCTCTCTATCATTTCTAGTCATTCTGGCTACTTGCGAAACATTCAGGGGTGCTCCCTGTAGGTGGCCATTCAGGAGAGCATGTGTGCTAACACTGCTTCTATTCCAACATCACTGGACAGTGGGAACTATGACAATCCATCCGCATAATTGTGATCCTCTGACTTAATTGTAAACTATGCGATAGTCGTATGCTGACAGTATACTGAGAAAACTTTTGGTCTTTTATGATCCGCCACGATTACTTAGATCAAAAGGTGCAGACTATTTGTTGGTACCTTGAATAGTGATGGCTACAGCAGGGCGAAGAGCTTTCTCTTACTAAGCCCCACAGTTATGGAACAACCTTCCAATTAGTGTTCATGACTTCAAGACAGTCTCAGTGTTTAAGTCCAGGCTGAAAACATATTTGTTTAGTCAAGCTTTTTGTGAATAATTTTTATTCCTAGGTAAAGGAGCAGATCTAGAGGGCTCAGAGGCTAAGAGTGTTGTGGTGAACTGGTATGTTTGGATTCTGTCAAACCCCCCACCCACGCCTCCCACTTTCATGTGTTCACCCAGGTTTGTTGATGGTGCAGTGACTGGCTGTCTTATATCACAGGGAGCCCTCTGTCTGTGTTCCCTTCTGGCTCTCCCTTTTAGTTATGCTGTTATAGCTATTCTTGCCAGAGTCCCTGCTTGCACTCATGCAAATTACATTGTCCTTACCCATTACAGAACGATAAGCATATCCAATAGTCTCTCCCTCTCCTTTCTGCTCTTCAATATTATATTCCTGCTACATATTATATTCCTGAGATGCCAGTGATCCTGACCCCTTCTTCTCTGGACCTGATTGATCCATCCTGATGTCCTACTTCTGGTTGGAGTTCTCATCTATTGGAAGTCATGTGCTGCTGCTTAGGTTGACCCCACATGGTGCAGCCTAAAGATCATTGAGATTACAGAGGATGGTACCACTTAAAAATCATAAGATAGCTTTGGACCTCAATTCATATGAAAATTATGCTATGGCTATGGCTAGGACTACATCTGCCACAAACAGTTTTGCACTCAAGTCTCCATCAGTGAACAGTGGATAAGTTCAACAAAACAGACTTCATGTAAAAACTGTAATGAATTTTCCTGGTCACACAATTGCAATATTTGACAATGTAGTATTAGCACATTTATACAAGGGGTTTATTTATAATCACACTATCCGTTGTTACCCAAATGAGGTTTCTTCCTCATATCGTTGCAAGGAGTTTTTCTGTAGAGCTGCTTTGGAACATTGTTAATCATGTCCATTGTTAGTGCTATACAAATAAAATTGCATTGATAAATAATGGCCCACAACTGGATGTGTGTGACAGCCATAGTTGGAAGGCACTTGTGGTCCCCAAACAGTGTCACTAAGAGTCTATGATCTGTTATTAAATTGAACTGTTTGCCACAGAGATACTGATGGAACTTTCTGAACCCAAATATCAGACTCAGACTGCTGGTGCTTCATGTATGGCCCTGACCTTATCCTTTGCAAGATAAACATCCTTCCCATCCAGCACATAGCCCAAATACTCTATCTGTGCTTGTCCCCACTCACACTTTGACTTTTTCACTCACTGCCCATTGTCTTGCAGACAATGTAAGAGTTTGGAAAGGTTAGTTGGATACTCCTGTTCATCTTTGCCCGTGATGAACAGATCATCTACATTTACAATTACATCGATGTCTTTCATCACATTTTCCACAATCCGCTGGAAAATGGAGGGCATGGAAGTTATTCCAAAAATCTAAGCAGTTAAATACAATCCAACACTTTGAGAACAACATTCCCCCCCAAAAATCATTAGTATTTTGGTATTTCACCTTCTACAGTGCACAATATAATTAAAAGATTCAAGGAATCTGGTCAAATCTAGCATACCCTCCCTGCAGTCCTGACCTGTCTCCGATTGAGAATGTGTGGCTCATTATGTGTGGCTCATCATTAAAATAAGGCAACGAAGGCCTCGTACAGTTGCCCAGCTGAAGAAATGCATAATGGGTGAATGGGGGAAAATTCCACTAAGCTGAACCAACTGGTGTCTTCAGTGCCCATAATCTTAAGTGTTATTAAAAGAAAAAATTATGTTACACAGTGGTAAACAGTCGCCTGTTCAAATTTTTTGTAGTGTGTTGCAGTCATCAGATTTGAAATGAGTGTATATTTTCAAAATTAAATTAAATTCACAAAGTAAAACATCAAATAATGTGTTAATAAAGTGTTTTCAATATAGTACAGGGTGGATTGCATTTTCAAATGACTCTTTTTCTTTTTTTTTTCTTTTTCCATACTGTCCGAACGTTTTTAGAATTGGGGTTGTACATTTCATTATTAACCACCCAAAGGTGTAACCACTCACTCATTACCCACTCATTCTCTGTGTCTCCCATTCGCTGCCGATGCTTGACCAAGCCCACACTCTCAAAAATGTACAGGTGTTTTTGACTTTATAATATTGCCACGTCTCTTATATAATTCTACATTACCTACCAGGTGTTCTGCATGTCCGAAAATCTGCATGACAATGAACTATTGGATTATGGGGGGTTGGAATTTCCTCACATTCACTACGACAGGTGCAACACCAAACCATACCGCTATTTCTATGGCTGTGGCTTTGGCCACCTTGTGGGAGACTCGCTGATCAAGATGGACCTGAAGACTAAAAAGCTCAAGGTATGTTCATACCAGGGAAGTTTTCAGAGGTTAGTTTTAATATTACAGGAAGAAAATAATGTTAAAATTGAATCTTTTGTTATTAGGGCTATGACTGTATAGTCATATTCTAAAATATTTTATAGTTAGTATGAAATATGGAATTTTGAGACTGTAGTGATATAGAAAATATTACAAAAACCTTTATATTTACATCCAGTGGATTTCTTAATATATTGCAAGGTTTCTAAAACAGCATACATTTCATTGAATTTATAATGAATTATGTAATTTACTTTTGTATATTAAATAATTCATTACCAATTGTATAGTTATGACACATTTTTATGCAGTTTTATGATATATTTTATGCTATATTATATGCTATTTTATCCCACTTATAACTGTGCATCTGTCTGTTTTTATGTTCAATGGATAGGCATGGTATCAGTCAGGCCTCTATCCATCTGAGCCTGTGTTCGTCCCCTCACCTAATGCAGAGGAAGAAGATGATGGAGTCATCCTCTCTGTTGTCCTCACACCCACTGAGGTATGACAGTGTGGAAGTGCTTATTAGTTTTTAATTTAAATCTAAGAGTTTACATTTCTTGATCATTAGTGAGTGTACTTCCTGAAAGTATCTATTTTTTTTTGTTGGATTTAGGATAAAGGTACATTCCTGCTGGTTCTGGATGCTAAGACATTTGAGGAACTGGGAAGAGCTGAAGTGCCTGTTAACATTCCATATGGCTTCCACGGGACGTTCAGCTCTTCAGTATAGAACAAATTTAATTAAAGGCAATGACACCACAAGAAACTCTGGCCAAGTTTATAAGTGTATCTTTTCACTTAAAATTTATTTTATTTTATTTTGCTGTTGTCTAGCATGATTGGACACACCTTTGAGCAGGTGTGTCAAACTGAAATTCTGGGCCATGTCAGCATTTTTGTCAGCGTTTGAAAGTCCATAAACTTATGCTATTCATTTAAAAAATATATATTATTATATATTCTAGGAATGAATATCTATAACCTATGCTCTGAAACTACAGTTTAATATGGTGTTTATTGGGGAAAAGGGGTCTAACAGGAACTATTAAACTGTATGTATAACATTTTTTTTGCACTGCACTGTACATAGCTGCACTGTGATGACGTTCATAAAAGGTCTATAAATTTATCATTATGAGTTCATATTTAACAACCTAAACATCAAATAGATATGATCTCATGTTCCCATATTACTAACATGTTATTTCATTTGAATCATTTTAGTAAAACTGCCATAAATATAAATTTACCCTATTAAAAGAATAAGATTGGTTACTTTGAATTATTAAAAACAAGTTGATGCCATCACCACTTGCTGAAATGTTTAATTTCACTTAAAATTGAGCTTGCCAGACTTTACAACTAAATTATACATACCACAATGATTTTTTTAGTATACACTATTATGGCCAAAAGTATGTGCACAACTGACCATCACACCGATATGTGCTTGAGGACCATCCCATTCCAGATGAAGTCTCCTTTTGCTTTTATAACGGCCTCCACTGTTCTGGCGAGTGTGAGGGATATTACTATTTTTTACTTTGTAATACGTTCTGTTTCATTCTCATGTGAGGATAATTCCTAATAAGGAATTATCTCAGTCATGTCACTGAGATCAGTACAGAATGTTTATCTGCTTACAGAGACACAAACATGTTCTTCTGTTCAAGGTTGTCTAAACATCTTCCAAGATCCTAAAACAAAGCTTGTTTGAACTGCCTCAAACTGCTTCTTATCAGTACACAAGAATTATGTAATGCTCTGCGTTTCATATATATAGTAGTGGTTTAGTACAAGGGGGTCAGAGTGCTCTCATTATTCTATCCTGCGTTATCCTTTATTAACCATCTTTCTGTAATAAACCTTTTAACCTTTCACCCTGAATTCCGGCCACGGGCGGCCACGGGTCCTTTGTTGTGCAGAGTGAAAGACAGATGCAGCCTTGCTTCTGACCGGTAAAAATAATTAAAAAAAAACAGTCTAAAGGTAAATTTTAATTGTATAAAGTCAGTGTGTATTGCTGTGTGTATGGAAGGGAGTCAATAATATAAGAAATGCATGTATTACATTGAGAGAAGTATTATATGGAGGCGATTTCTTATAAGAAGTCTGCGACGGCAGAGAGATTGGTGTTTCTTAGATCACAGCTTCAAAACTAAGATGTATACCGATGGATGGATAGATATATATATATATATATATATAGAGAGAGAGAGAGAGAGAGAGAGGATAAAAATTAATGGAAAGGGTCAGTTTCGAAGAATAGATAAGTAAAGAGAGTACTTATTAAGAAGCGCAAGAGGCGCAGTATATTTAGCGCGGATTATTATCAAGTGGCATGCCCCACTGACTCATTCAATCATATCAGTGGTACATGATACATTTGGCAAATTTAATGCACAAGTAAATTCTACTGAGATTAAAAAAAAGAGAGAGAAGGGAAGAGATAACTATATGTCCTACTAAATTGCTGTATGTGGACTCGCCCTCACAGGAAAACTCGTTTACATTCTTAAGGTTTGCTCTTTTGAACTTATATGTTATATGATTACTTAAATGTCTATAGATTTGGCATACATTATGAACCTTTTCTGTCTGTGCACGAGAATGCATATTCATTTGATTTTCATAGCATGTGTAACGGATCATAGTCGGAGGCGGATGCAGATGCAGATCACGTCTTTATTAAACTCAAAACTCAACGTAAATGCGGTCTTCATCAGCAAACGCGAAACGTGGCATTCCAGGATCATTCAGGGAATAGAAACGATAGCACATTAACAATGTTAAAGACGTTAATACTGAGCGCAGTGCTCAGTCACCACAGCACTTAAATAGAGAACATAATCACATACAAAACTTAAACACCTGTGACTCATAAAGTTAACGCTAATCCCGGAAGCGAGTGAACCAAAACAATGTCATGTGACTCGTCCGAAGACGAGCCACAGTGCCCTCTTCTGGACATACCGTGACCACATGTTAAATTGATTAAAACTTTTAGTTATGGAAGGTGTAAAAAGAAAAAATATATAAAAGAAAAAATATGGGAAAAAAGATGCACATCCTGAGACACATGCTATGGTATGTACAGGGTGCTCATATGTCGATCCTAATATCATATTTATACGTGTGAATTATGGGGAAGGATGTTTTAACTAATATGATGTATGGGTTAAATAATGTGTGTTCCCTGAAAAAGGTAGTTTTAGCCTCAGACAACTGAAACTTAATTTAGAGAAAAAGGAGAGAGAGACCCCTAAAACAAAGAGCGATGTGCAGTTTTTGGCTGACCGGAAGGCATTTGCTGAATGGCAGATCGAGGTACATAAAAGAGAGAAAAAATGTCAGGCAGGGCCCTCATCTGTTTCTCAGTGTACTAAATTGCAGAAAGCCGATCCTGACCTGGACTCTGCCCCACCTCAACACCAACAGCCAGTAAGGATGGAGGAACCTGCAGTTTCAGAGGCACCTCCTCACGATGAGGCGACCCAGCCTACGCCACTCCATCCAAACCTGTCAGAACTGAGCCAGCAACCCCAACCGAACTATGGTCCAGCCGTCCTAATTTCACCGGTGGCCTTATACACGAAATCCCAAGTGAAGGGACCAACAGTGTTGCTGCCTGAGGGCTTCAGACCAACAAAATCGGAAAGGGAAGGGACAATGCACGCTGTGGTAAATGCCCCAATGCTAGAAGTGGCCAGAGAAGGAGGCCCTATGCTAGTTCACAGACCCTGAACATTGGAAGACATCAGAAAGTTTGGGGATTTCAGACCCACCACTCATGAACTACGATGACTGCTTATGGCAAAACTTGGCACGGACTTTGTCAAGGTTTCACGTGAATTCCCAGGGAACGAAATCCGCCTGAGCAACCCACAGTGGGATGATGAAGTCAACACAGGGTACAGAGCACAAATCACTGCACTCTAGCAGAAGCTGACGAACACCTTTCCTGTGAGAATGGATATGACAAAAAACCCAAAGTGCACTGTATCACAGTGCCTGTCCAGGCTCACTGAGATCCATGATGCAAACTCAGGCTTGGAGAACCCTGACGCTCTGGCAGATGAGTATGCGGCCATCACAGCACGGGAGGCACATCTCAGAAACAGCTTTATGAAAGGCATTAAACCAGAAATTGCTGCTATAATCAAACAACAATGTATTACCTGGGACACTGGATGCCAAGTGGAGAGGTATGCAATACATGCGGAGAAGCTCCTATGAGAAGCAAAGGACAGAAAGACAGACAAGAAGGCAAAAGACCTCCACACAGCCACACTAACCATGTTACACGCTGTTAGCATGCAACAACCGGGAGGCAGAGGAAGAGGTGTGCCACACAGAGGAAAGCCATAGGGCCGTGGGAGAGGAAGACCCGGCCGTCAGGGCTATGGACCAGTATTAAACTGTTACAACTGCGGAAAAGTTGGACATTTTGCAAGAGACTGTCCAGAGCAGAAGCGAACTGACCGGCGGAGCTAAGGGAAGGGTGAGGTACCTGGGAACAGAAGAGGTGACATCAGACACCCAAACTATCAGTTAGCTCACAAAGAACAGGAATATATGCACACACCCACATCCAACATTAGTCAGACTGACAATTCACAAATGTCTGAACCAGTCATGACCCTTAACCTTTTAAAATATAGCGCCTCTCCTTTTACACAGTTACCATGTATATCTCTTGTAGTTAATGGGCAAAGTGTCACATTTTTGATTCAGGAGCAACGTATTCAGTAATAAAACACTGCGAATTAAAAGAATCCACAAATAATGAGTTCACGGTCACTGTGCTCCATGGGTGTAACTTGACATTCACTATTAGAATCTTTCTCTGAACCGTTAGTTTGTGAATGGGAAAAGAATAACCCAACAATTCCTAATTTTGTCTTCATGTTCAGTCAATCTACTGGGCAGGGACTTAATGTGTGTTTTTCACTTAAATTTGATGTCATCACCTCAGGGAGTAAAAATAACTGATGACTCAACTTTGGGAACTTCATTTGTTAGAGAAACAGAGCTCTGTGTTTATCAATGGCCCATGCATAACAAGCCTAGAGCCTGTGCTCGTTTGTTGATGTTGGCACATGATAAGATGAAGGACAACTTGATTTTAAGCTGTCCTCTGCCCTTCGTTGCACAGCACAAGTGAATGAAGGAAGAGACTTTAATTTTGAGAAAGAATGGTTTGTGGATATCCCAGAATGTGAAGAGCTGTACCTATATTGGTGTGACAAATTTTGTGCATGTTCAGTCAAATTGAATGACACGCAGTTACGTGTATTTTTCGTCCCAGAATCAGTGCTCCATGTCTCATTAGACAAAATAAAGAACAAACAGTAGAAAGATATGTTACTGTGGGTCAGATTATGTGAGTTGGAAAATTACAGATTGGGAGCCGAAACCCACCTCCAACATGTGGTACAAACCGATGCTGGGAGTTTATAAAAAAAAAATATTTCTGGAAACGTACAAGGTTAACCTGGATGTAATATGTCATGAAAAGGGAAGGTTTCTGAACCTTGGGACAAGCCCCACACCCCTAGAGACACACCCACAATTGAAGAAGGTGCCTCTTGGGCTGTGGGCCCAAGGGAAACATGACGTAGGCCTGATTAGAAGTGCACCACCAGTCGTGATCACTCCCAAATCTGACTTTAGGCACAGACTATCTCAATATCCTCTTAAATCAGAAGCTACTGACTGAATTGGAATTGGACCAGATTTCAATTCATTATTGAAGGCAGGGGTCATTGTTACCTGTCCTGATTCATCAGTGCACACTCCAATATTTCCAGTGTGAGAAGCAGAAAAAAACAAAAAACCCTACAACCTGAATGGTGATTTGTACAAGATTTGCAAGCGGTTAATGCAGCAAACAGAGAGCTCCAGACATGCAAAATTCTTACACTACATTAAGCCAGGTTCCAGCAAATAGCAAACAGTTTTCAGTCCTAGATTTAGCTAATGCGTTTTTTCAGTATACTGTATCTCTTGATAAAGGCAGTGAATTTAGTTTGCATTCATATTTGACGGGCATCATTACACTTTCACTTGCTTGTGTTAAGGGTATTGAGAGTCACTAACAATATACAAACAAATGCTAAAGGACAGCTAAGCACCTCTACACCATGTTGTTTGAACCATATTTCTCCAGGGCACAGTGTGAAACTGACACCATTAAATTGTTGCAGCATCTTGCCAAAGAGGGACACAAAGCCAGTCTCTCTAAAGTACAGTATGTACAACAAGAAGTGAGATTTCTTGGGTCATGACATTTCTGCAAAGGGAAAGAAACTCTCCGCTGAAAGATTATCTGCAATCCAGAAGATTCCAAAGCCTCTGACGAAGAAACAAGTTCTCTCTATCCTAGGTATGTGTTCGTATCGAAGATCTTTCATTCTTAACTTTTCCAGTCTAGAAGCACTGCTCAAAGAGATGGCATATGCAACAGGTTGTACAGCTCATTCTCAGGTAAGTTGGATCCATCGTGGCAGAGTTTCCAGTGTGTATGTGCAGTAGCAGCAGCTGAGAAAGCTGTGGTGTCATCCAGAGACCTGGTAGGTTACTCAGAATTGAACCTCTTGGTTCCACTTGAGGTGTTGTTACTCCTACTTGAACAGAAAACCTCACACCTCTCCACCCAATGGTGGCTGCACCATTACACTGTACTACTAGACATGCCGAATGTCACTATAAAACGATTTACTGTCCTTAACCCTGCTACTCTTTTCCAACAGAGGGAGATTGAGAACCACATGATTCTGTTGTACTTTCTAACGAACTCTGCTCTCCTAGAGTCAACCTGGAAAATTTTCTATTGGAAAACCCAGCTCTGATCCTCTTTGTGGACAGGTCAGCATCACGTGACCCAGAGATTGGTAAAAATCAAGTGGGCTATGCAGTAGTGACCACACACGAGATGGTCTGTCAGGAAGTCTCCCCTCATACCTTTCAGCACAAATAGCTGAACTGTATTCCCTCGTAGAGGCATGAAGACATACTGAGGGACAGTCAGTAAATATCTACATAGACCGTAGTTATGCCTTTGAAGTAATTCAAAGGCATTTTGGGGACAATTTCGAAACACAGGAACTTCCTGACGAGTTCACGAACACACATAGCCCCCCACAAACTAGTCTCTGAGCTGCTGGACACATTCCTACTCCCCAAAACTATTGCAGTATGCAAATGTGATGCACACACTAACAAATTAGACCCTTTTTTCCTCTGAAACGCTTGAGCGGACAGTGCAGAAAAACAAGCAGCTGCATCTATGGTCCCAAAACTCAAAAGAAAATAATCAAACCTTCTTTACAGCTTTCAGACCTCCAAGCACGAGCTACAGACGAGGAAAAGGCTGTGTGGTGCAAAGCAGGCTGCACGGTTGTTGACGGAGTTTGGCAGTGCCCCCAGGGCTGTCCTTGTCTTCAAAGTTGACGCATGCATCAAAAAGGGGGGAATGGATAGCTGATAGTATTCTACAAGGGACCATTTCACTATAATTTTTTGAGGTACGGGCAGGGGGCCTTTAATTGCCTTAGAGTAGGGGCACCGCAACTAAATACAAACTTACAAAAACAAAGTTACTCTTACTGACAACCTTTATCCTATGATGAACATTTTTTGCAGTGGATTCTTCCAGGATGATTCCACTACAACTCAAAATTTATGGAAACTCAGAAAATCCTTTGATGATTATGAATTTATTATGTAAATTATATGCTACAGCCACTGCTGTCAGTGATTCTAAACCAAATGACCATCTATGGGAGATTTGGGACTAAAATATTAGATCAAGAAACATTGAAATGTTGGAGTATCCTTCCATAAACATTAAATAAACATTTTTAATCAGCATTCTGTTTGATAACTTCATGAACTGGTGCCCAGTGCCATCTGCTGGCAATTCTGCATCTGTAACTTTTCCTGCATCTGTAAAGTATTCTGAACTTTGTCTCTAATGTTTCTATAAATAAAAATTGCTTTAGATTTCTTAGATTTTCAAAGTCTTTGAGGACAAACTGCAGACAAACTTTTATACATAGAAGTGCCAGTGTTGTTTCTCTCAGTTTTATTGGTTGTAGTTAATAGACAGGCTGTAAAAAAAAAAACTGTGTTAGGTGTGAGTCCTTACTTTGATTTATCTGCAACAGTTTCATGGCAAAAAGACAAAAATAAACTTTTTGTCCTGAAAGTTCACATCAGGATAAACATTAGACAGACAGTTTGAGATCTTGTCCACTAGGAGGCAGTATGCCTTCACAGCAATGAGAAGTAATGAGATTCACTAACACTGGTTAGAATGCAACCACTTTGGAATCTGGGTAGTCACCTAGAGTTGTTAATAACTGTATGCATTTCTTTCTTTGTATAAAGCTAAGCATTATCTGCTCTGCTTTTACAATGATTGCTTAAATTTCCTATAGTTCCACACAACAGCACTATGAGAGGCAGATTGATAAACATACAGCCTTATTTATAAGATCTAAAATAATGACCGCTAATTTGCATGCACAATCAGATAAATTGCACAAGCAAATAGTGTGTGTGTGTGTGTTACAGGTGTTCTATTTCATTCCTCCTGACTGCCAGAGACAGTGCTTAAGCACTAATGGATTATCGCAGCACCAGCTAGATAGATCGAGAGAATAGACCAACAAAGTTACATGGTGACGTAGGCTGAGCTTCCAGGATAATAACCACATTAGCTCAGCATTCAGCCTCTTTCAATTTCTCGCTTGACTGTGATAGGTGATTTTTTCGTACTGTTGAGTGCAGCTTACAGAGCAGCAAAGTATCACCCCTCAAGCTGTGACAGCACGCTCCTGCGTTTTTATAACATCTAAAAAATGCTGTTACAGATCCATGCTGCCCATGTCGGAGAGATGGCTCCATCTCGGAGTTGGACTACAGTTCGGAGGTGGGCCTTGTGGGGTCAGAGAAACATTGTGTGTCTGGTGTGCAGCTTGTGCCCCCATCTAGAAAAAAAGTGAATTCTCTTCTGAGATGTCAGGCATAAGGCGTCTGCTTCAATCTCTTCAACGAGAATGTTTTGCCTCTCTTGCGGTTATAACACAAGTAGATCAGGGTGGTGCCAGTAGCAGAATTGAGGATGAGTCTCCTAACTCTCCTTTTCTTTCCTGACAGCTTGACATGGATGTGCACTGTACAAGTGTTTCTGAATTGTTTCATGACAACAGTGAAACTGTGGATGGCACTGTACAACCTTCCCTGGAATTTGGTTCAGTTATCAAGGCGGACTCCGTCCCCTTCGGATGATGCTGTTGCCATATACCAGATGGCGGTTGCTTGTCTAGGGCTGGACAAGCTGCCTGCCCAACTAGCACAGTCCAACACCTTTTTTAGACATCTCTCACCTGGAGTTTCCTTTGCTATGCGACCATGCAAAGATTTCATGGCCGAGTTCTCAAACAATCAAAGACTGCTCATACACTTGCGTCTATAGCTGACACAGATTCTATTGGAGTGGGCTGAGCTCCTGAAATTGAGTAATCTGTTGCAGCCCTAGTATTTTTGCCCAGCGAGCCTTTACGGGGCAACATGCAGTGCACCAGTGCCCAATGTGGTTGCACAGACTTGCTCTGGAAGAAAACATACAACTCTGCTGCCTACATTACTCATACAATGAATACAGTCTGTCAGTCTGACTACTTTCAGAACATTGGAGTCAGCAAAGGTTGATCCCTCAGTCTCTCGGTTCCTGCAGATGACACCTCTGACCATAAACCATGTGACCCGCAGGCTGGGTATACTTTCCGCAACCATCCTGGCAGCATGCCACAAAGTGTGGCTTGCTCAGGCAGAACTGCCTGAAGACTGTAAAAGGATTCTACGGGACCTTCCTATCATTCCCGGGCACTTTGGGCCTAATGTTACGGTGCTGCCTGAAAAGCAGGAGAAATTATCGGAGGCTAATTGCCAGCTGACCCAGGTGCAGCTCGATACTGTCTTCAAACTGCTACCAGTTCAAGCTTGCCATCATTATATTACACAAGACCATCACTTCCACCAGCATCATAGTCTGCATCCTAAGAGCTCACAGGGGCACCGGGCGGCAGAGGATCTAAGAGGTTTCCAACCTCCTCAGCAGCAGCCAGGCAGTCCATGCCAGCACCCTCCCACAGCCACCAAAGATTGCACCCTTAAATCCTGAGGTGCTTGTGCTGTCAGCAACACCAGGCTGCTTTTGGAGCATGTACAGAGACTGGACCTCACAGTAAACATGACAAAGAGTTGCCTTAGTCCAGCACAGTAGATTACCTGTATTGGAATGGCTCTGTAGTCCCATATAATGTTTTCTACCCTGTCACGTGCTCAGGCAGACAAGATTCTACAGCTCCTTTCTCGGTCCTTTCTGGCTGGGAGCAGTGTTGCATTATGGGGTGCCACTTTGGTGATTCTGCAGGCCCTGCTCCACCTCAGGCCTCTCCAGCAGTGGAACAAAATCTTGAAGTTGAACCACACCAGACATTGTCATCAGCTGATATCTGTTTCCAACCATTGTGTCCATGCGTTGACACAGTGGAATCGCTGGGATTTAATTTCTTGTTACTGGGAGGTGGTCACGACTGACGCTTCCCTCATTGGGTGGGACACAATGTGGATTAACATGGGTGTGTGTGGCCACTGGTCTCCACATCAGTCCACGGACCACATCAACCTCCTGGAGTTACATGCGGTTTTCTTAGAAATGCGGTACTTCTTGTCAGCTGTAGTAGGTCATCATGTGCTTGTCCGGTTTGACAATACTTCACTGGTGTTTGACCTGAACCATCAGGGTGGCACAAGGTTGGTCAAGTCCATGTGTCTCACTCACAGGATTCTCACATGGTCTCTTGTCTGACTAGCATCCCTGAGGGTGGTACACCACCCTCGGTCCAACAACCAGGTAGCAGATACTCTCTCTCTATCGCTTGTCTGCAGTCAGGAGAGTGGAGGCTTCACCCAAAAGTGGTGCAGAGAATATAGCATCAGTTTGGGGAAGCAGAGGTGGATCTTTTTGCATCAAGAGTGACCATTCAATCTCATTTGTGGTTCATGAGGACAGAGATGGCCAGCCCAATGGGACTGGATGAACTGGCTTACAAATGGCCGAACTGCCTACTTTATGCCTTCCCTTCTATTCCATTGTTGTGGGAGACTCTACACAGGATCTCCCTGTGCAACCACAGGGTGCTCCTCATAGCACCCCGATGGCCAGCCAGACCTTGGTTTCCCATACTTCAGAGACTACTGGTGGGCAGACCATGGCAGTTTCTGCTCCAGAAGGATCTGATGTTGCAGATGGATCCCAGGGTCTGTTACCCAGATCCAGTCCATCTGCAGTTCTGGATTTTGCCAATGGGTCCAACCCACTTCTAGCTGAATGTGAACTTGCTGTTGTTCATACTATTGTTTGCTCTGGAGTTGCATCCACATGTCAGCTCTATGCTGCACGACATTTTTTCTTCATGGGAATGCAGGGATCGTGAATTAGATCTTGCTTGCTGTGAGATTCCAGGAGTGTTGAGTTTTTGCAGCATCTTTTGGATGCAGGCAGGGTTGCTTCCACATTGAAAATATATGTCGCAGCCATTTCTGCATATCATGTGCCTGTTGATGGCTTTTCCCTTGGTTCCCATATCTTGGTATGAGGCACTTAAGGTCGCCCCCCATTTTCCCAGGTGGGATTTAACACTTGTGCTTTACTTTCTATTTTTGCCAACATTTGAGTTCTTAACAGTCTTCTGACCTTAAGTGGTTGTCTCTGAAGACTGACTTTCTCTTATCCATTGCTTCCACTAAGCATGTTAGTGAGTTACACGCATTGTCTATCAGTGAATTATACATGCGTTCGTTGGCAGAGGATTCTGGCGTCTTTTAAGGTGGTGTGGTTCTGTGAATTCCAGATGACTGCCAGTGTTCTTTGTCACTTGGAATGCATTAGAATGGTGTACTGAGGCTGAATGCTGAGCTAATGTGGTTATTATCCTTGAAGCTCAGCCAACGTGACTTTGTTGGTATATTCTCTTGACCTATCTAGCTGCTGTTGCAATAATCCATTAGTGCTTAAGCACTGCCTCTGCCAGTCATCCAGAACCACAATTACCTCTGCAACTACTGATTTGCAAAGAATAAGTGTGTTCAAGTTAAAATGTGAAAATTTTTTGTGAACTTTTTTTTCTAAAACACATTTTAATGTGGTACTTGTTGTTTTCAATAGAGTGCGTGTCTATATAAATGTATTCCTATACTTTATTTACTTTAATAAAAATGAGTCTGCTTATTTCTATTTGAATAAACACATGCCATGAAATGATTGCAATTCCACAAAGAAATATTGTAGCCTACTGTAAGGGTGTATAAAATTATTACATAATTACTATTATTATTATTATTATTATTATTATTGCATATTTACCAGCATGTCTTAACAAATATTTTTTAAAGAGCTATTTATTTAACAAATCTTCCTTGGTATGGCCTCCTAATAATAAAACAGCACGATCATATATTTTATGTTTTACATATTATTTAGTACAAAATACTGTATATCACAGAGAAGGTAAGAAGGGCAGGCACTTAGGACACTTTGGCTAGACATTATGTGCATTACTGATTAGTAATAAAGATCTATAACATTTTTATATCATTTATATTATTAGTATGCTGATGGTGGACCGGCATGCTTTAAACCTAGGCAGAAAACAGTCAACTTGCTTTGGCCTAAATGAAGTCAAATACACATAATAATTGTGTTGCATGTAAACTAGGGGGAGGAATCAATATGTAAATGAGATTTTTGCATGTTCTAATTGTTCCCAGTAGTCAAAGTGAGTTCAGATATCAAAGAGACTCCCAGAAGATTAAACTGAATTTGAAGCCCAAGTTTAATGCAGACTAAAGGTCAATTCACACCAGACTCTTTTTAGAGGTGTCTAAATGCATGCTTTATGCATGATAAATGCAATTTATGCTTTATACATTGTGTGGCATCTGAATAAGGACAGAAGGGATGTGCAATCCCCAAAATCAAAATGCATTTTATACTCACTTCATTCCCAGACAGTCACTATGAGTAAGGACAGGATCAAAGTTGCAGTTTATTATATAATGGCTATAAATGCAATCCAAGTGAGCCATATAGTTGTCATCTGATTGTCTTTATACTGTCTCATGGATGAAGCATATAGTAGATACATGTATTTTCATTGCTTCCAGCCTCTCTTTAATATTTTACATTTTTTGCTGTACTTCTTATGTCTGTATGCATTTTCTCTGTGTTCTCAAGTTTCCTCCCACCCCCAAAACCATGCCAGGGGTTGAATTGGGAAGATAAATAGCCCCTTGATGTGAATGTGTCTGCATGGTGCCCTGAGATGGGTGTATTTCCGCTTTATACTTAGCGTTCCCTTTATACTTAGGCTGTGGAGCCTCTCTGAATGAATGAATGTCTGGGTCTGCACTGCAGTAGGCCCTAGCACAGGAATATGTCTGTTGATGTGCACTCATCACACATTTGGATTTGGTTATGGTGAAACCCCTACGTAAAGCTATCTCCTGACTGGCTGCCAGGCATCGCCATAATGCAACTGTTATACACCACATAAATGAGTTAGAACTATCTATTGAAATTTATAACATGTGGTGTGGAGAAGTTGCAAATGGACACATACTGTGTCTGTATATTCACTTGTGCGCATATTCATAAACTCTATAGAAATTCACTGAAGTTGCACAATCCTTACTTTCTATATGGTGCAAATTTATTTTAATTTATCATCTAAAAACATGCCATGATTGTGCAGTCTGTAATGACATAATAACAATGTTTGAAAGTACTAAAACTTATGAATAATTATGCCCCACTGTCTGGTGCCATGTTTTTATTGAGGTGTGTTATAATTACAGCTGGCTTCATAACATTAACACAATGTTTCATAACATTTACACAATGGTTACACAATTTTTATATTTAAGAAAAGGTGAAGTCTTCCTGTATTTTATGATCCGAGAACAGTATTGTCTCTGTGCAGACTCTCTTAGGGCATGATCAGCGTAGGTGCCGCTTTACCCTTCTTCCTTGTGCTCTACCTCTCTACTTTCTTCCTTTTGTTCTTCTATTTCTCCATTCTCCTATCCTCCCATCTGTCCTCCATCTATGTATACCTCCTTCACATTTTCTCTCTCCTCCTATACTCTCTGTCTCCTTTCTCCGCTTCATATCTCAACTAATCTATCAATCTTACAGGTTTTTTTTTGTTCTCAATTGCTTGGACCCTTTTCAGGAAAGTGTCTCAAATGCTCTAATACATTTCTCAACACTATATACATGTGTTATAAATCCTCATTATATTGTCAGCAAAATGAAACAAAATCATAAACATTTTCAGTAAAATTAAATATTTCCACCAAAATATCTCACATACTTACCCATGTTTTTCACTGTATGGTGATTCACTCAGACCATAAGCATCACATTTTGTATGCTGGTGTCACTGTGAATACTGCATGCAAATGAAATGATCAGTTCTTCAGTGATGCATTTATTTTCTTTGTACTTTTAGTGTTTGCAATCAAAAATAATTGCAACTGTAAAATACAAACCAACATTTGTTTTGATATGATTATTAATTGAAATAAAATCAAATGAATAAATGAATGATTAACTAATTAAAGGGACAATAAGGTGGAATGTTAGCAGTAAACAAACAAACAGCACACATAAAACAACATGCATCAACACTGCCATGCAAAGGCGAAATGCAGCAACTACAATATAGTTATTTCAGTTTGCCATTGTAGGGCAGTATACTATAAACATGGAAGACAGACTTTGTTCCCATTCATAAATACTGGACTTCAAGTGAAACCATAAAGCATATGTATACACCATTTGTAAACCTTATAAACAGAAATAAATAAATGCAAGCTGAATTTGTCCCAATTTATTAGTTATTTGGTACAAGTCACCATATGTTGCCAAAAAAAAACAGCTGTCAAGTTACTTCTTGTGTGTGAGTGTGTGTGTTCATGCCCTGCTGCCCTGGAAATCCACCTGAGACATCTGCACGCTGCGCTTCCCACTGCCTCTTCAAACGGCTGCCTATGAGAGGAAACAAAAATCTCCTGAGAGCAGAACAAAAAAGCTTACTGACAGAAAGGGACAATGTGTATCAAGAAACTTATTTCCTTCCTTTTGCAAGGCTTTTAACAACATACTATTGATTACACATTCCATATTTAATCACAAACAGCATTTTAAACACTGTTAGAGGTAATAAATTATTTCTTACTTAATAACTATGTCCATCATTTAATGCACACATGTGTAACATCCTAAAAACAGTGGACCACCAGTTTTCATCCAAAGTACTAACCCTTTATTTGAAGGGTACATGTATAGAGAATTTATAGACCATTAATAGGAATTGCTTCAATAAAACTGATGATGGAGATTTTTTAGAACACCTAGTGCCAAATCTCATGACGTAAAATTATACGTTTATTTTTTTTTTTACAACACACTCTCATTCTCATTGGGAGACTGAACAAGATTATTACTGTAATTTGTTTTTAAAAAGAGCACTTTAAAGAACATTGTACATAGGTTTAGAAGAACATAAACAATGTTTACATAGTGCTCCATGACAATATTATAAATAAAACTTTGAATACATTTCTAGTTAGAGAGCATTAAAATAATTCATTTTGCTGACAAAAGGGTTTCATAAATAAGTGAACTTGTATTACAATTCATTCATTCATTCATCTTCATCATCATGGTACACCTCACAGTCTGAATACACCCTGGCTGTGACGCCAGCACAACATTGGGCTGTATTGGAATTGTTATTGAAAATTGTTTTGAAATGGTAATGGACCAAACAGCACTTCAGTTAAAAAAACATTCAATTCCACGCTTCTCTAAGAAGTAAAAAAAAATGTACAGATTGTAGAAGACATCTCAGTCATTTAAATGCTTTAATCTGTCAGTGTACCTCATGTTTTAAGCATTTGCCAACAACTGGTGCATCAGTGGATCTTGCTTACAAGTATCTGAAAACCCACTGAAACAGAAGTAATAAATAGCAGTCTATCACCACGAATATATAGTGGAATAGCCTTTGTGGACAGCAGATCTGTGATAAAGTCAACAGCAATATGGCAACCTGGAGCACGATGGAAGGGCTGAACTGAATGAGGGGCTGAACTGAATGCTTGTTTTAGGGTGTTTAATAATTGATCCATTTGGTTGTTTCAGAGTAGCCATGACATGAGAGGGGTTGCAATAATGCTGATATTTTAAATGAATCTTCAGTATTTGATGCTTTGAGTAATGGGCCACTGAGCTACTGGTTAGACCTTGACTTTGTCTATGACAGTACCCTCTTGTCTTACCCAGAAAGGTGACATAAAACCTCTCCACAGCCAGTGAGATTTTATTTTCCAGATGTGTTGGTTTAGAGAGTAGACAAAAAATGGGATATATGGAGGTAATCAAATGATCAGAACTTATCTCTGTGTATACTGTTAATAAATGCTTGGAAGACAGATGCATTGTCCAGTCCATATGGCATCACCAGGTATTCATACTGACCTGAGGTTGTACTGTAGGCCATCTTCCATTTGTCAATTTTCTGATTCTAATTAGATTGTAAGAAGATTTTCAGTTTAAAGATTGAACTTGGTGAAGATGGTCATTATTCTGAGTTGTTCCAGAGCTGAGGGTAGAGAATGCAGTGGGTACCTTTTTGGGTAACTGTGTGGTTTAGGTCATGTTAATCTATTTATGGATGCAGACCAATGAGTTCTTCTAGCTGATCACCTTTATTCTTTGATGAAACACTTCTATCCTGATGGGAGCAGTGTCTTCTAGGATGACTGTGTTCCCATCCTCACTGAGAGGTTTTAGGAGTATGAAAATGATGTAAATTATAAGCTAGAATTAATATGATGAATCACCCAAGCAGGGTGTGGTTAACTTAATATGTGTACTTGAATAGCAATTTTAGAGAAACCCCTAACTAGATGGTACTTGAATAGCAATTTTAGAGAAACCCCTAACATTACGCAAAATTAAATACAGTATAAATTAAATACCTTATCATGTGAATTAAACATTATTTATATCAATAAGTATAGATGAATATTTTTTTTAACTTCATTTGAAATATATTTATGATTTAATACAGTACTGTTGCTTGAAACAAAGTAAAATATTTTATCTCATGCTAGAACGGATTGTATGTTATTATACATTTATTACATTACAACACAACAGTGTTGTACATTACATGATTATAGTATACAACAAATGTTCCAGTTATATATATAGCAGTTACTGGAAAAGGGAAGGAATTAAATTACTATTAAATAGTAATTATAGTCAATGCTTTAATAAGTTCATTTGAGCTTAATGGTGTTTTCACCAGCATCTTATGGAGCACTGATACATTAAATGAGTATGGAAGGGTCATAGTAATCTCTCTCTCTCTCTCTCTCTCTCTCACACACACACACACTCACACACACACACACACACACACACACACACGTACAAACACACATCTCCTGTTGTATATTCAATGCATCTATTCGCAGACTTACTCTAACCTATAAAACATGTCTGACATATTAATTAAGTCTGCTGGTCTCTCTCTCTCTCTCTCTCTCTCTCATTCTCTCTCACTGTCTCACTTTCTCTCTTTTACACGCTCTCCTGCTGATTCCAGAGTTTTGATTGGATAATGAAAAGGATCTTCACAGCCAATTAGAAAGGGCTGCTTCTCTGCTTTCCTAGCAACACAGCCTCTTCCTTTCAGCACCACAGAGCAAACCAATATTACAAGATGAATAATGGCAAGTTAAGGGTTTTGGAGTGGGGGGCAGGGATATGGTAAGTTTCTTTCTCTTTATCCCTCTGTCTTCCTCTCTGCTCTCATGCCTGCTCTGCCACTTATGCTTCCATGCTGGCCTCCCTCTCCCCCTCTCTTTTTTCTCAATCCCTTTCGGCACTCTTCCGCTATTTTCTCTTTCCTTTCTAGTTCTCACTCCTTCTCTCTGCCTATTTTTTTCTATATCACCTCCCTCTCATTATCTCCCCTCCTCCCTGGTCTCTCTCTCTCTCTCTCTCTCTCTCTCTACACTCTCTATCGTGCTCTGTCTTGGCTGCCTATGTGTCTCTGTTAGGGGCATACAGGAGGCTCCTGTTTCATACTCTTAAAGGACCAGTACGGTGCGGCATATTTGACTGGGCCAGGGGGATTCTGGGTAACAGGACGCACTCATTGACCCTGGGAGAGCGGGAGGCACTACACAGGGAGTCGCTGTGGAGTAACAATCTCTCCGACCTTGTTTAGCCCTCATTCAAACACACACACACTCACACACTCACACACACACACACACACACACACACACATCCATCAAAGGACCTGCACATCACAGCTGTTTAAAAAGTATACAGAGATTTAATCTAAGATCAAATTATCTGTTTAAGTATATTACGCCCAACAAGGTCATTTTCAAAGCATAAACAAAAAAATCCCCACAATTGAATAAGTTATTTTCAGAGAATGAAATTAATGAGTCGTGGAATACCTTTTGTAAGTTACTAAATACATTTTGTGAAACATCAAATTCATGCTGTGAATCACAAAACGAAAATGGATTTTATGATTAACTGACCCATTATGTTTATAAAATGAGTATTTAATCAAAGCAAATAACTACAGAGATGTACATACTGGTTTTATGTTGCATAAAGTGTAATTTTTTATACCTAATGACATTTGATTCACAAAATTATTTTCCTTCAAAAAGCCTTTTCTTCATTTGATTAAAGGTTCTCTTGTCTATCCAGTGCACAACCTGTAGAATTCCATTTGATATTTGTGCACAAAAATATTCACATCTTTATTAACAATATTTAAACTCTTTGTTTTAATGTAATTCTTCATTGTGTAAACCAAGTGAAGCAAAGTGTTATTTGATTTCTTCATGACATTATTTATGCATTTTGTGGCATAAAATTTCATTCTGTGCACAAAAATGGTCACGAAAATGCAAGTCAAGAGTTTACAGGCATCAAAGAGGCACAACGGATTTAAGCTTGGAAAATGATTCTCTGTTTTTATAGATGTGTATTTTTCCTCCCTCACTATTTCAATTACAGCTGGCCACACAACCGTACAGTGTGCTCCATTCCTTACTACAACTCACACACTAGCCTGGCTCTAATCTAAAAATTATCTCCACTAAAATAACCCAACTCAGGTCTAGATTCAATAACCGAGGACATGCATTAAATATAGACCTGCAGAGAACAAAAGCTCTGATGAAGGCAGCCTTGATCTGATATGCTTGATCTTACCCAAGGCTAAGTGCTTTATTTTACACTATAAATGGTTCTGTATACAATCTATCTTCAGCTGACACAAATTATATTCTTAAATTTAACAATGGCAAAGTTTTGCATTTTCAATGGAAAGTGCTCTAATAGACATTCATCAAATTTTCAAAAAGTAGTCGATTTCATAAAATACTGTTGTATTAACTGGTGTGTGTGTGTGTGTGTGTGTGTTAGTTTGAAGGATCTCATCTTCACCTAACAATTAATTTCAGTCAGAAGTATTAATACCAAGCCTGTCCCTGTAATTTTATTTTAAGTGCCATGTGCCACAGGTAAGTTAGTCATTTAGTTTAATGAAGAGTAACTTGCAATGTTTGTTTGACTTTCTAATAACAGTATTGGGTGACCTACAAAATATTCACCTTAACTAGCTGAGAAGTTTGTGTCATACCCTCAATAATTGCTCACTAGCTAGTTACCTAAAAAGGTCTTCTCACTTATCTGAGTGAGTTCTGTGTGAACTTATCTATAAGTTCACACTTATGGACAGGCTGATTTTAGTGATATATGTAAGATCTAAAACTCCTCCAAATCACTAGAGACTATTATTGTCACATAAAAAATAATAATAAAAACATAATTATGCTTTTTTTCTGTTGCTCTCAATTATCATTCCATTATCATTTCTACAAATGTTCTACACAAAATCACATATTAAATAAAAAATAATAATACTTGTGCCAGACTCTAAGGAATGCCATAACTTTTATAAACTAGGGGTTTTTATTTTTTTGTTGGTTTTTAAAAAAAACTTTTGTATGTCAAGAATATTGCTACATTGGTACTCATGGTACTCCTGCACATGGCCAACTTGTTTATTTTTTAATATAAGTATATATTAATGTCAGGTGAGGAGAATGTGACAGTTGCAGGTTAAGATCTTTCATTTGAAAACAGGCGAAGTAATCCAAAACATGATAGCAAAACAGTAAGGCTTGGTATCACAGGTACAAGACCCAGAGTGTATACGTCACAATATAGTGGTAGAATGAGCATTGTGGAGTGTGAGTAAGTAATTGAGGCCAGGTGTGCAATCAGAATTAAAATGAACATGAATGTGAAGGAGCTCACGATGACTGCAATGGGTGTTGTAGTCTTCAGCAGCCATGACTGCAGGCCTGGAATTGACTTTTGAACAGGATGATTCCTGATGATTAATTGTTATTATTTTGTTTAAAGGTGTTTTGTTTTTTTTACATTTAGTACTTCCCTTCAGATGCTAAATAAAATAGTTACATGTCTCGCAGAAGACAAAATACTAACAATTTACGCCGATCATCCTGTTCAAAGGTTTACATCCCCCTGGCTCTTAATTCATCTTGTTACCTTCTGGAGCATCAATGAATGTTTGCACCTTTTGTATGAGTTGTCCTCAGTGTGAAAAGATGGATCTCAAACATCATATAGTCGCTGTTGGAATGGGGTCAAATATGCAGAAGATGCCGGAAAAGCAAAGAATGTGCAGGACCTGGAGGATTTTCTGAAGAACAGTAGGCAGTTTAACTGCTTAGAACAAACATGGGACTCCTGAACAACCATCACAAAACATAAAAACAGTCACAGATCATCCAGGTAACGACATACAGCATTAAGAATCAAGGGTGTGCAAACTTTTGAAAGGGGTAATTTTTTATAAATACAGCTATTATCTTGTCTTGTGGACTATATAAATATGTATAAATATGAGGAAAACATAGACCAAATTTCCTTAGTTGTTCATAACAATGTGTAAGACCAAGCAATAAAGCTATGCATCAAAAACTTGTTCACAAAATTGGAAGTGGCTATAAGAAAACAACACAATTTGTATTGTGTTGTATTGTACCAATATTCATCATTAGGGCAATAAATAAGAAGTTCCAGTGAACTGGATATGTTGTGAATTAACCTGGAATTTTGACGTGTGTTTATATTGTCTCTACGCACTGTGAAGTGGATGGTTCGAGTGGCCAAAAAATCTCCAAGGATCACAGCTGGAGAATTGCAGAAGTTAATTTCATCCTGGGGATCAGAAAGTCTCCAAAACTATAATCTGTATTCACCTACATCACCATAAGTTGTTTAGAATGATTTAAAAAAAAAAAAGCCTCTACTCTCATCCAAAAACAAACTCAAGCATCTTCAGTTTGCCAGACACTGCTGGAACTTCAAATGGGATTGGGTGTTATGGTCAGATGAAACCAAAATACTGCTTTTTGGCACCACCAGAAGAAAACACAAGAAGTGGTTTTGGTGCACACAGAGATGTAGCCATATGGAAAAGTACCTCATATCCATGGTTAAATATGGTGGTGGCTCTTTAATGTTTTGGGGCTGCTTTTCTGCCAGAGTACCTGGACATTTTGTTATTCCATATTTATGGAATTGAATACAGACATATTTCAAAACTTCTGAATCCTCCAGTAAGCACCATTGGTGCCATTATCCACAAGTGGAAGCAACATTACTCTGTCATCAACCATCCACACACAGGAGCTCCTCATAAGATTTCTGACCAGGGAGTCAGAAGAACAGTCAGAAGAGTAGCCCAAGAGCCAAGGACCAATCGGAAAGAGCTCCAGAAACACTTGGAGGCAGTTGGTGTCATCGTCGCAGAGAAAACAATAGGCAATGCAAGACTCCATTACTAAAGAAGTTAATGTTTAGTCTGGTCAGACGAGAGCAAAATGTAACGTTTTGACTGTCATACTGCACATCATGTTTGGAAAAGAAATGTCACTGCACATCACCATAAAAAGATTATAACAACAGTGAAGTATGGCAGTGGAAGCATCATGGTGTGGGGCTGTTTTTCATTGCATGGTACTGGCAGACTTCATATAATTGAAGGAATGATGAATGGAGCCCTTTACCTGAAGATTCTTGAGAAGTATATGCTTTCATCCACCAGGATGAAAATGAGACGTGGGTGGACCTTCCAGCAGGACAGTGATCCAAAGAATACAGCAAAAAAAAAAATCTCAATTGGTTTCAGATAATAAAAAAAAAATCAAGGTGTTGAAAAAATGTCCCAGTCAATCAACTGACTTAAATACTATTGAACAAGATTTAAAGACAATATGTATAGAAGAATGGGCCAAAACCACACCTGAATACTGTGGCCAATTAATTTCTTCATACAGGCAGCGTCTTGAAGCTGTCATTACAAACAAAGACTTCTCCACTAAGTATTAAATACATTTCGGTTAGCATACTCATTTTTTATAATTTTTTTTCCTGTGGCATACCTCTTTATTACACATAACTTAATTTATGGACTTTGATTGGATTTCTTTATATGTGTGGATTTCTTGAGTGAATAGCAAAGTCTGGTTGAAAATGTCATGTGAATAGCCTCATTGGAAATATATTTACTGAAATAAAGGTTGATGTGTTCAATACTTATTTATATATACACTGTACATGACTTTTTCTTTGTTCAAATTTCTTAAATTTGAAATCCCTTGTGCAGTTGTATCTTTATGATGCTCCATTGCTTTATTTGCACAAGCCATTACAGTATGAAGATATGAAGTATTATTTATGAATAATATGAAGTATTATTTTCTGTAATTGAGCTTTTTTTTTTTCTCAGATCAGGTTACTACAATCTACTCTAACTTTACTCATTCATAACTTTTCATATGGGTAGACGTGCATATTTGTAAATGAATCTGCAAAAACATATGGCAGTTATAGTTTTGGTGCGGTCTCATCTAACACCCCCATTTTTTGGTGCTCCAACACTTTATCTATGATACTGGAGCAAGCTGATAGCACTTCTCTCATTCTTGCTTCTTTCTCTTTTATTTTCTCTTGTACTCCTCACCTCTACTCCAGAGGAATTCTGCCTCTGGGCTTTTTAATATTCCCTCGGCTCCAGTGCGGCCCAGCTAACCCGAGCTGACACCGCAGATTAAGCACAGACAGCAGGAATGTCGCAGCGCTTTAATGCCACGTGGAGAGTCGCCAACTCAACATCTTCAGTGAAGAACCGAGGGAACAGAGAGTGTGTTACAGAGGCCCCATTGCAGGGTTGAAAGCAGAGCTAGGAGAAGACCTCATTTCCCATGAGCAACCTGAGAAGGTACAATTTTTTTGCCAATGGTTAGTCATGACCTGAAGCAAGCTGCAAGTATGGGGTGGGAATTTGTTAATAAGATGAAGGAATTAATGGAGATCAGTGCATAAATAACAAAGATTTGAGCATTTAAATGATTAAGTATTCAATCAAGCAAAAAATATCAAACTAACAATACCAAAGAAAATTTATATTTTACACATGTTTTCTAAACATGTTTTACCAAACTCATCTTTTGGAGACTCCCAAGAAGACCTTGGTAACCATGGACACATACCTAGGATAAAAAGGCTACTAATCTTAATTTTTTTCATAATTTTGGCATTAATGAATGATGACACTAAGAGCTATTGTAACATATATCCATCAACCTACAAAATGTGTATTTATGATTTAAACCTTTGCGTGCTTTTACACACAGAAAAACGAGACACTTGTCACTGGTTATGCAGCTTTATGCACAGACTTTTAAAGTGAAGTGTTGAAACTCAACTTTAAAGCAGCATATCATATTTTTCAGAATTTCATTGGCTATACGATGTTCCAGTCATCCACCCAATTGGCAATAGGCTTGACGCTGTCAAAGCAACATCAATTAATGATGACTGTGCTCAGCTGGATTACCTCACTGTGCTTCAGGGATCTGCTGTTATGCTTTTTTGATGTGCCGTTATATTGTTGGAGCTTGATTAATAACAACATTCTCAATAAAGTAAAATACGCTGATAGTATGTGATATGTCTGGCTTATTCAACAATGAATTAATAAACAATACATAAATTATCGCATCTTTTGTGCAGCTTTACATATCCAAACATGCAAGGCTCAAGTAATTACAATATTCATTGTAAGCATATTATTATTTAATTATATTTCACACAAAATTCCATCAAATCATTAATGGACATTTTGTTTGAGATTGTGGCAGATCTCAATACATACATCAGGTTATTCAACAAGAAACACTTCTGCATAAGATACACCTTGATACACGGGCTGGAGGACAGAGGACCATCAATTTGTGTTTTGAGAAGCACCCATGGAATATTCACAATCGAACCAAAGTTATTACAGAGTGTACGTGAAAGATTAGGCACATCTGCCGTTAATTTGAAATGATGCAGCGACAGTCCATGGGTATTTACTGATGTAATAATGTGTTTTGGACTAAATATTTTTATATGATTGGACTGTCTGTACCTTTGCCAATGTAACAAAACTGTTTTTGTCTGGATGTTATTGATCAGTGGACTACTATGAGGCTTCAAATGTGAGTTGCCTCAGTTTTGTAAGTGTTTCTTTGTGTGTTGGTGGTCTGAGATAATCGTTCATTGTAGCTGCTGTTTATATCAATCGAATCACTAAAATATTAGCTTTCCAAAGATATATCACATGAGTACCTATGTACACAGAAGCTGTGTACAGAAGCTGTGTTCATAGGATAGTTTTGGACTAAACAATTTAAGTTTTAACGGAAGCAGCTGCACACAATAGGATTTATTTTAAAAATGCAGATTTTCAACAATATATTTGAAATGTAAGCAATGTAATTATATTTTTGGCTCATGTAAGTTAAAATTAAGTCAGTGCTGTTCAGTTGCAGGACAACAGAGCTACCTTTGTAGCTCATCAAGATAACAAATGGTTCAGTTCTGGTCCATATTTAACAATCATTTGACAGCAGCTGCAGCACATTTGTTTAACCTGATGTAAAAGGGTTGCACGATGACTCAAATGTAATTACACTATTTTGCTCATGAAAGAAATGCTATGCTATAAACAAGCTGCATGTCGTTTCATAGTGAACTCTAGTATATTTTATATAAATCCTATAATTTATTATAATGTATTTATGAGGGAAAATTTGACCCCTGTTCACCTGATCAATATAAATCATGATGTGTTATGGATAATCATGTTTACCCGGTGACTGTTTTGTATTCTGGTTATGAAAAAAATCGTTATAACAGCATTTGATTTTCTTACCTTCAAACAGGTGTCTTTTAAAAGTCATTTGGGTCTGAGCCCAGAGAAGGCTTACTCCTGGTTTAGCCTGGATAGCCCATAAACAAATAATTTTTTCCCTTAAAGATTAATTTCTATAATGCTTTTACCTGCCTTCTCTGCATTCAAGTTCCAGTTCAACCTCATTAACATTGTGTATTTAACTTGATTTCCCCCCCGCAAAGCATTTCTTAATACAGTGGACTGATATGAACATTTCAGTGAAGGAAATGCATATTTACATTTATATAGCCCATATTATAGACATATTTAAAATTAAATTTTTTATATTTGGGGGCACGTTGGCTTAGTGATATGTGAGTACTCCCACCCAATGTGTGTCCAGAAATGACATGTTCTCCCCATGCTTCGATGGTTTCCTCTAGGTACTCCGGTTTCCTCCCTCAGTCTATATACCTGCGTTGTAGGCTGTTTGGTATTTCCACATTGTCTGTTGTATGTGAATGTATGTGTGAATGTGTGTCATGTCTCTGCAATGCGTTGACACCCCGTCTAAGGTGTCCCCTTCCTAGTGCCCTGAGACACCTTGGATAGGCTTTGGGTTCCCCTGCAACTCTAAATAGGATAAGCGGTACAGAAAATGGATAGATGGAGGGCTATTTTTTTAATTTTTAAAAATAATTTTTCAGGTTGTCCATCTGTCCATCTATCAGTCCATTCGAGATTTTTGTTAGTGCAATATTTCAAGAATAAATGGGGGAATGTTTATAGGATTTATATGGAATTGTCATTGTAACCAGCAGATGAACTATTTAGATTTTTTAATTGATCCAAATGGGGTCAAGGTCACAGCAATTTCAAATTTCTGAAATAGTATTTCCTTCCTTCTTGTTTGGAGTATATTTTAAGGCATACAAATTAGTAATATGAAGGACTAAACTTGTTGGTGGCAGAGACATCCCCATCGATTAAATTGGCATTGAGTTTGACTTGTTTATATTTATACAAAGACAAATTTACTAATTTATACCCTGTGATGAGTGAAATGCAGGACACTATTTTGTTTGTGCAGTTTGAGGGAACAACCTCTGATTTTTGGGTCTATCCTGAGGGTGGACCGATGGTTAATGTTCAAAGTTAATGCACTTTAAGTTGTGCTAAATATTAAGAATTTACTATAACTGTGAGATAAATAGCATGTAGGTACATTTTACATACAGTACAACAGCAGACTGATTGAGGTACTCTGATTAAAGACTACCGATGCATTTGTCTCTGTGATCCAGTGTCCTTCTAATTACAGCTTTGTGAAAAAAAGTATGTCCTGCTCTTCCTTTTACGTGCACCAGCTTATCAGATGTCTGCGCATGATGAGAAGAGAGGAGTGGAGAGCCCCTTCAATAAGGGATGAGAGACCCTGCAGTGCCAGCGGTGCAGTCACACACACTTGGCATTCTACTGGCTGTCCAAGTTGCTATGGTAACACCAGTGAGACTTTGTTGATTTCACATATTGCATGCAAGATTCGACTCTATACTAAGTCATTTAATGTTATGTTCTTAACTGTAATACACAACAATTTACACAACAAACTTAAATATGGAACACATAAATCTAGTTCTAATTGTGTGTGCTTGTGTGCGTGTGTGCGTGTGTGCGTGTGTGTGTGTGTGTGTGTGTGTGTGAGAGATCTCCCATATCTGAGAGCTTTATATAAAGTTAAGGATGCTGTATTGTATTTGAAAATAAATGTGGATTATTTGTCATATAAGTAATTTAACATAAAATAATTACCATTATGGTCTGTTATCTTACAGTCCAAAAAATTGGTACATATTTAATTTTTAAATGGGTTAGTCAGAAAAGTAGGAATATGGAAAGAGTCATTTTAAAATTGCTTTAGAACAAGACAGAGTGATAATAGAAGGAGTAATAGAGAAGTATTACCCAGGGCAACAGGAAAAGGAGTTGCAGATTATTGAGATGGCGGGAGGTTCAAAGAAAGATTAAAGATTAAAAAGTGTGTGTGGGCGAGTGAGAGGTAGAAAGTGAGAAGGGTGAGACAGGGGGCATTTTTCGCACTACAAAGATCTGAGAAAGTAGTTGAACCAAAAAGAGGTGAAAAAGAGGGAAATTCGCAAGTTAAAAGAAGGAAAGATGAGGGGGAAAACAGAACAAAACAGAATTAAAGGCTCACCAAGCAAAGAGGCCAGGGAAAGGGAGGACTGACACACAACACACAAAGCCAGAGAGAGAGAGAGAGAGAGAGAGAGAGAGAGGGTGAGAAAGTAAAAGAAGGAAGGAGAATAGAAAATTCCAGTGGAGGAAATGAACTGATGTAAAATGAAAATCTTGAAAACCCCAAGTTCGTCAAACAAACACGCAATCCCTCAGAAATACATCTTGGGGGCGGGGGGGGGGTGTATAAAGAACTGCTGCACATGAAGAGAATGTGTTTCAAGTGTTTGGGGAAGACTACTTTTTTCAAAGAAGTGGAATGGGGGAGTTGTATTTGACTTTAGCATTACTTTTAACAGGCTGCAGCATGCCCAGATGTTACAGTACAAGACACACTGTAAAACAGTTTATTGGCTATGTTACTGCAGTGGAATGTGAGGGTTAATGTGTGTGTGTGTGTGTGTGTGTGTGTGGTAAATGTTTCTATAGCATAAGAAACATGTAGTTACAGTTTTATTGCTTGCCAACGCAATGCTTTTACTACCAGCTGACTGACCGATACAGTAGAATCACATTGAATTTTTAAAAGAAAAGTAGAACACAATTTCACTGATGTTGCTGGTTACTGGATCCCTAATTACAAAATACTGAGTGTTGATTAGTTAGAACATGAATAGTTATTGCAATCCAGCTAAATTAAAGGAAGAAACAGAAAGGTATGTGATGTGAATATTAAAAAAAAATCATCAATAGAAATTATTACTGTAAACATTAGTTTCATATATAACCGTGGTTCCTTTTCAAAGGGAACTCAACGTTGCACCTCTGTGGGAAGCACCATCGTGCGTGACCGGTATCTGATGCAGTGTGATCAGACAGTCTTGGCTAGTATTGCAACAACACACCATCCTGTGATTGATTATTTCCATAACAGATGTTTCAAAGGAAATAAAAAACTTTCCATTTAAACAAAGTCCACAGAAAAATGCCTGGAAGTGATTTTCGCCATGTTGTTTTTACTTTTTACTTTTCTGATCATATGACACTAATAACCAAGAAGTCGACATGGAGTCCTTACGTTTAAAGGTGTTAATTGAACTGTTAAACAGCACTATAAATCATCATCTCCTGTATGTTTGTTTTCCACATATGAACACAAACTTTGTTGTGTTTATATAGTTCTGTCCCATTAGCAATGAATGTGGTGCGCTATGTATGAGAGAGTGATTTCTATTTACACACACTTACACACACACACACACACACACACACACACACACAGTGCATAACTATTCTTTTTTACTTTGTGTATCTCCTATGCATGGACAACATTGTATACTGATTGCAATTTCACACAACGTCATTAGTTAAAATTGGTTTGGATTATGTGAACCATTTGGTGTTATTGCACATTCAAAAAAATTAACTAATAGTAGTTAATGCCAGAAAAGTAGGAAAAGTAGTACCTGCAGCCAAGTTTCATTTTACTTATACAGCCCAGTTTCATAGGGGTCACACATAATGATGTACCCAAATTCAAATCTTCATGAGTGCATGTGACCAGCTGAAATTTACCTGACAGGTAAGCATTTTCCAGGGAAGTTTTATTGCATTCCAACTGGGTTGATTAATATCACTTGCATGTATGCCGAGATCTTCAACAAAATAACAAAGTGATTGTATGGCATGGTAATTGGTATAATTGTTTCCTTTCCTTTTTCATGCCATGTGTTCATTGTGACTATCTTTATAAGAGATAGTGACTACTGTCAGACCTATAGCACAGCATCAACTGGATCTAGTGGACTGCCTGTCAGAGATTTGTAGAGGCAGTGGTGGCAAGTGCAGATTTTTATTGTATGAAATGCAAAAGTAAACAATGGATACAAGGAAAAAACATGCAGAATACAAGCAAGGCTAGGACATGCAACAACACATGAACACGACAATCACTGAAACACTGAAACACATGAACTTATGTATTGGTGCTAATCATGGTGAAACAAGACGTGGGTGCGAGTGATTGAAAACATGTAACGTGCTGTGGAGTGTAGTTCAATGTCCCTTTGGCGCTATCAAGACATCCTAGATCGTAGAGTTCTTAGCCTTCCTAGCCTTCTAGCATGGATTGTTAGACAGCAAGAACCTATCTATACTAAAGATGTATGTGGATTGTAGCATGTCACAGCACAATGCATGGTGTCTGGGGTTCATTAACGTGGTACAACCCAGCATGGGATCTCACCGCACTATTGTACTAAAGTTTCTTAAAAGCTCCCCTTTTGAGCCCATGCAGGATGCAAAACTGAAATGGATCTCTCCAAAGAGAAAAGCTTATAATGTATGTAACTTTGGTTTTATAAAAACTGGATAACCTGTTATTTGGAATATTTTGTATGACAGTTGTACTTAGATAAAATTTGAACACTTTGTGAATATATTGAAAGTTTCAGCATACATGTGCACACGATTGTATCCAGGTGAAGAACTAGGACTTCACACATTCATTCACACATAATGGCAATTTAGTGTTGCCAGTCCACTTACTGGCATATTTTTTGGAGGTGGGAGAAATCAATAAGGCAAAGCACAAGTTTGAGAAAGCTATCAAACTAGCCAAACAGCAATACTCGGATAATCTGAATCAACAACTTTTTTCTAATTATTCCTGCACTAATGACCAACATCTTCCAAACCAGATAAACAAATTCTACTACAGATTTGAGTGACAGATGATCCCCCACCACCCCCCAGGTGAGAAGGCAATTTAAAAAAAAATAATTAAGGAATGCTGCCAGCCTTGTTTCTGATGAACTCCCCCTCCTACTGGTTGCCTACTGGTTTAGCTGGAACAACCATAAGCTCAACACTCTTAAAACCACATAAATGCACATTGACATCAGGAAGCACAGGAAATCTTCCCCTCCCCACTCATCTTAAATCACTCATCAGTGAGCACTGTCACTTCATTCAAATTTCTGAATCAGGAAAGTGATTCTGCTCCCTGTTAACAAAAACTCCACATCATTAAAGTTGGCTGGCTAATCAACATTCAGTAATCAATACAATGATGACCTGCCAGTAACAAACACTAAATGTTATACTAAATGTTTTAAATAATTATTTAATTTCTATTTTCTGCACTACACACTTACATATTATTATTATTATTATTATTATTATTATTATTATTATTATTATTATTATTAATATAATAATAATAATAATAATAATAATAATAATAATAATTCTTTTATTAGCACTTTAAGTTAAATATTATCCATCCATTGATTTTCTGTACTGTTTGTTCCAGGGGACTCGAGGTACAAGGCGGGGGCCACCCGGGATGGGGTGCCAACCCATCACATGGCACAATCTCACACACACTCACACACCCATTCACACACTACAGCCAATTTAGAGATGTCAATCAGCCTACAACCTATATCATTGGACTGGGGAAGGAAATCCCCGAAGCATGGGGAGAACATGTAAACTTCTCATACACAAGGTGGAGGTGGTAATCCAAACCCTAATCGCAGAGGTACGAGGCAAACATGCTCACCACTAAGCCACTGTGCCCTCCTTACATATGATGATGATGATGATGATGATGATGATTATTATTATTATTATTATTATTATTATTATTATTATTATTATTATTATCCATCCATCCATCCATCCATCCATCTTCAACCGCTTATTCCTGCTTCAGGGTCGCGGGGAACCTGGAGCCTATCCCAGGAAGCATCGGGCACAAGGCGGGGTACACCCTGGACAGGGTGCCAGTCCATCGCAGGGCACAATCACATACACACTCACACACCCATTCATACACTACGGACAATTTACCAAGCTGCCAATCAACCTACCATGCATGTCTTTGGACTGGGGGAGGAAACCGGAGTACCCGGAGGAAACCCCCGCAACACGGGGAGAACATGCAAACTCCGCACACACATGGCCCCGGCGGGAATCGAACCCCGGAGCCTGGAGGTGTGAGGCGAACATGCTAACCACTAAGCCACCGTTATTTTATTATTATTATTATTTATTATTATTATTATTATTAATTGATATTATCATTACTTTATAATTATTATAGTTATTATTTATTAAATATCACGATTATTGCACTTTATTTAATGCACCCTAAACTGCATCCAGCCACTATTTCTAACTGATCCTACCATTTCCATTAAAGGTGTAATATTTGTATATTTGATGCAATATTTGTATATTACGATGGTAATTATATTGTGTAGTCTGGGATAGGTGTGTTGACCAAACACCTAGAAAAATTCCTAATACATGTGAATGTATATAAAATGATTTTGGTTCTGATAACTATTATCTTTATGTGCAGCAACCTCAGACAGAAGCACCTCTGTTACATTTACTTCTTTCTTTGATATTGATAGCCTGCTGAAAGCTTTCCTTTTATTGGCTCACTATTGCATCATCTGCATCTGCATCTGCATACATTAGGATGTGTTTAATGTATATTTGATGGATATGAGGGTAAATTTGGATGTGCCGTATAAATATGACTTGCAAATAGGGGACTAGTGGACAGATTCACCATTTGTCATGTGACAGTTTCTTGAACCGACTGTTTTGACAGAGTCGGTCATACTTCATTCCTGCACTTGTTTCTATGCAACTTTGATAAATGAGGGCCAATGTGTGCAATTTACATCTAATGCAACTTATCTGCTAATTAGAAAGATGTTGGCAATTTGTTAATTTTTCATTATCAATATTCTCACCATCATAAGCAGTTCTTTCAGGTTCCCTTCTGCAACTGTGCTCCTGTGCTCAATCAATATGGCATTTAGGGGTATGTACTCTGGTATGTAAAATAATGCAAACTGTCTGCTAAATACATTTTTTGATGTACCCTAGAAAATTAATGAAATATTAAAAACATGCATTTCAAAAACCTCATTGTACCAGCTCCTTCCCAAATAGCAAACACTGCTTAGACATAGCCAGATAGCAACATTGCATGTTTATTGTGTTCTGTCTTGTAAACAGGTTATTTATCACTAGCATCATCTAAAAAATTGCTTAAATCCCGTGACTGTTCTCATCAGCAGTATTTATACTATGAAATGTTAAGAAATTAAATTTGTTGTTTTTTCCCGTGTTTTTTTTTTTTTTTAATTTGGTGTTTATTAGCATGATGCTTTTTTGTATTTCTTATCCTTTGTGTGATCTGGAGCATTATTGAAAGTTAGAAAAACAGAGATAACATAAGCCCACTCTTTGCCCACTCTCTTTACTTTAGAGGAAAAATAACAAAAAAAAAAATGCTGAGCAGATTTTTAATATCTTCGATTTGGTGCTGCATTTCCTTCTGTTATTCTTGGTGTTATATCCAGTAACTAAAGACCTGAAAAACCTATTTTTGGACACATAGTACTTGCACTGTCTGTCTTACTTTAGTACCGGCAATATGAAGATCAGCACATTTTTATGGTCTCTGATGAACTCAAACAAACTGAAATACCTCCAAATCCACAGCTAAAGATATATTTGCAGCTCTCTGCATTGTGCCTGACCTGAGTACATGGGTTAGCTGTGGATTTTGTCACGAGAACGTTCAGAGAAGTGTGTCTCTTTCAGCTACAGACAAAATGACAGTATTTATAGCAAATCCATTCCAATCCAGGCCTGATTCTTTTTACATAACGTATAGCATAAACATGAACCTCCGTGAATTCTCATAACAGCACATTAATTCTTTCGTTATGGTTACAAGGCCAGTCGACACAAAATGCTTGAATGAGATTGCAGGTAATGTATGGTCAGCAGTGACATTTCCTATTATTACTCAATAATATACATTTTATTGTAAAGGTACCCTGGTGCCTCCACTACTTATAAACATGGGGTATATTGTGTGTGTGTGTGTGTGTGTGTGTGAGAGAGAGAGAGAGAGAGAAAGAGAGAGAGAGAGAGAGATGGAAGTGGTATATGTGACCTTTTATTTGCTAACTAGATACATTTTTCATAATCTAACCACCATAGATAATATACAGTAAATAAATGGAGAAAAATAAAATAAAAAAAGAGTAGGCATTACACTTTATATACATTCTATGTCATAACTATTATGGATAACACTTTAGAATACATATTGGTCATTAGTGATTAACTACACAGGAAGAAATGAATAATGCAATATTAACATTCTAGTAACTACTATTAACTTACTAAAAACAACAACAAAAAATGAATTAATAAATAATAGCATACAGATGAATGTGGTAGGTCACTAATCAATGACTACTAATTCTTTCATGCCTCCCGGAGAACTACTAAGAAACTATATACAGTTTCATAAGTAATGAGAAACTACTACTGTTAACGAATAGACAAGATTGTTTATATAATCAATAGGTGTATCAGCCACCTAATTGACAGCCCTGAGGCACAGAAGTGTATAAAGTGTAGCATAATATGGTAATACTTTGGAATATATATATATATATATATTTATGATATTCATATATCACATGTTACTCAGACCTCTAGTTAAATGATATCATTGCATGGTATTAGCATTAATGAATTGCATATTTGAACGGAATAATAAATGCACTTGCCTGTACAGATGCAATTTTTCAAGGTGTCCTGTTTATAACTTAGAATATAGAATAGATAGATAGAATATTATATCTTAATGAAATGTGTATTAAAAGTTGTAAGCTTGTCAGACTATCCTGGCAAAACTGGATGTTTTGTGTTTAAAAAAATTGTCAGTGTTTAAAAAAAAACAATTGCGTCAGTGAAAATTTGTGAGAAGTTGTAAACTACATCGTGGTTAAATGTATCAAAATAGAAATGTTTATATATGTGTGATTGTCTGAGGGAAAAACATACGGACATTGCTCTGGCTGAATTCTGGCAAGCAGCCAGAAAAGACGACAAATTTGTTTTTGACTATTTGTTTCTGCTCATAGCATAACTGCTTTGTCACAACTTAAATACAAGATAAATACATTTCAGATAAATTATTTTAGATAAATGATTTTACCCTCGCTTTCTGCAGAGATCAGAGACAATTTAAGAAATAAATGGGGGTAAATTCAGTCAGTATGTATAAAGAGATCTAAAATGTCATACACAGTGAATGCCATAAAAATTCATACATTTATAAGCCTAATCAACTGAGTTTGTGATCAGATACCAGCTGTCAAAATGTATGTTATGTTCCAGCACCATGGTCAAAATGGAATCTTAAAATGTTTTCATTGTTTTTTTTTTTTGTTTTTTTTTATTTTGTATTTTAGGGTTAACTGAACCATAAAATGCTGTAAATAACTGTTTTCAAATCTATATAGTCAATATGTCCCAATATCACCTTGTCTGCTAGAATGTGGAATAAATGATGATGATACGGTATATTCAGTGGCCACAGAGATGAAACAGCACTAGTGATTTTTACATGTACTGAGCCATGCACAGTATTTAGATTTGTCTATATTATAAAGGACAGATGTGGGAAAATCACAGAAAATTGTACACAAGTCATATCATCTGTATTTTGCAAAATCTTACTTAAAAATAGAAGCAGTGATTTTTAAACATAAAAAGAAATGTAAAAAGTCAGGACATTTTTCAAATCGAACACTAATTACAATTCACACAATTAATTTTGCTTGAATTAAGTATGAAACGTTATGAAGGTTAAGCTTAGGAGTGAGATATATATAGCATATTATTCACTATTGTCATAGTTTCATTTACACAAAAATGAAGAAATTCAAATTCATTGCCTTCACTTTTAATATTCAAATTTGTGCACATTCTTTTTTTTATGAGATAAGCTAAAAAATATGTAAGAATAGATTACTAAGGCAATATTTGTGCAAAAATAGTTTGTTGAATTCATATAAAATTGGTACCAATTTATTTAGATATTTTAAAAAATAGTTCATATATAAATAAGTTAATATGTGCAGAAATGTAATTCCACTAGTATCAAGACTAAAGGAAAAATATTTAAGTTGTGATCTTTACAATAGGAAATGAGTACATAGAAATCTAAACAAAAATAAAAAGTTTTGTTTTTTTCGTTTAGTTTTTTGGATGGTTATGGTTTTATGAACCATATTAGGCTATGGTGGTTTATTATTATTATTTATTATTATTATTATTATTATTATTATTATTATTATTATATTATTATTATTATACTCAGATAAAGTACAAATCCCCTAAAATGTCTGCAGTGACTAGTTGAGTAATTTCCACCTGTTTTCAAGACAATACGGAGAAATACATGCAAACAAACATATTAAAGTCTCATATACAGTATAATTAACTCGACTTTAAAGTTACACAAGGCCTCTAACCTACAAAAGCCATAGAACAAATGTGTCACATAATGAATCTGATGTCTGTGCAGTGAGCATAGGCAATGTGCAAGCAAGACAAGTCGTGCCTCACAAATTGGGCTATTCTTCATCCCACTGGCCTGGAAACAAATAACCTCGAACTGATAAATATAATTTAGTTGCATGTAATGTATTCACAGATAACACAGTGGTGCAGCAGGTAGTGTTCCTGTCTCACAGGTCCAGAGTCACTAGTTTGATCCTGAGCTCAGGTCCTGAGCTCTGTCCTGAGCTCTGTCTATGCAGAGGTTCACATGTTGTCCTTGTGACTATACGGATATCTTCCAGTTTCAGAGTAGTTTCCTCCCACCTCCCGAAAACAGCCTGAGATGGTTTGTAGTCAGTTGTCAATGAACACGTCAGAACTGGAAACAATCAATACACTTGGCAACCTTGGTGATCTGTTTGGGTTTTGTTCAAATATTTTGTTATATTGTTCACAAGTCCAGTGATAAGAAGAGATACAAACTCTAGACCCATCCATAACGCCAAACTAACTCAACCTGAGTAACATTTCATACAATTGAGTTATAGAAAATGTTACAAATTGTCATGATAATTTATTTATTTATTTCTTTTTATTCAAAAGTGAAACTGTACTGTATACATCTTACAGCATGCTGTTGGCTTCCGTAACAATTTGTGTATCAAATCCATGCAACATGTTCAGACCTTTTTCTTAAGATCAGTGAACTGATTTTTGTATCATGGTTAGTTTGCAGCTGATTTAAAACACAAATGATACACAATCTAATTTAAGATAAAATAATAATATGAATTTGGATAAGTAAAGGCATTTTATATATAATACCCTTTCAGGGTACACAAGGACAGTTTCAACATAAAACCATGACTACTACTAGTCCTACTGCTACTACTACTAATAATAATAAATCTTCTACCACTTATTCCTTCTTCAGGGTCACCTGGAGCCTATCCCAGGGGGCATTGGGCACAAGGCAGGGTACACCCTGGACAAGGTGCCACTACGGACAATTTAGACATGCCAATCATACCATGCATGTCTTTGGACTGGGGGAGAACCCGGAGGAAACCCCCGCAGCACAGGGAGAACATGTAAACTCCGTACACACATGGCCCCGGCGGGAATTGAACCCCGGACCCTGGAGGTGTGAGGCGAACAGGCAAACATGCTAACCACTAAGCCACCGTGCGCCCTAATAACAACAACAACAACAACAACAACAATAATAATAATAATAATAATAATAATAATAATAATAATAATAATAATAATAATAATAATAATAATAATAATAATACATATGAATAACACAATCATTATAAAACCAAAATAAAGAAGAAAGAACAGAAAACAAATAGCAGGCACACTAAGACAGACACACATGGCGTCATTGGGTGGTAAAGCAATATGCAAAAGGTGTTGTTGAGATTTAAAATGGGGAAGGGAGATGCACACATACAGATGGAGAGAAAGGACAGTGCTTGACTGTTTGACTTTTAACCTACCAGTAGATGAGTGTAGAATCATTCCTGCTAGAATAAATACATTTGAATCTATTAGAATGAAATATACGTAACTGTAACAACATTTAAAAGAAGATAATTGTTATTTTTCTAACTAGAAATAAACACTTGCATACTTGCATATACAAGAGTTCAAACAGCACAAACCATTTCGATTTTGTATCAACTGGATCAAAATAAGATTTTGATCAAATAAACACAGTTCACATGGACGTAAAGATAAACAACAGACGAATTTTTCTCAGTAAAGATAAATCCCAAAATTCATGGAAATGGAGAGATTTGGGGATTAAGGGGTGACTAGACCACAGGTGTGTGTAGAAATGGTCTCCCCTCAAAGTAAGTAAAAGAAAGAAAAACACTGACTGAACTTAGATGGCACTTCTAAGAGCTGTGAGAGGTTTTCTGAAGAGATGGTGATGATAGGACAAGATAAAGTTCAAGATAAAACTGCTCGAGAAGGATATGCGGCAGGTGATCGTCAGCTAGAAACACGTATGTCTCTGGTGCAAAAAAAGTGCATTTCACAACACTTCAAGTTCATCTCTCGCACGCTCTCTTTCCCCCATTAATTCCGCAACATCTAAAAATGAGGTGAAGCGTTAGGAAATTATCACCTGCATGTTTCATCTCTGGCTAACTCTAACCTCTAAACTCTTCCTGTGCAGGTTCCTTTTCATGAGAGCTAATAAGCTTAGATCTGTCAGGTGCTCAGGTTTGGATCTCCGGCTCGGCCCACGGTAATCCTGGCTTTGATGGTACACAGTGTGCTGAAAGGAAATGAAGGGTCTTGTGAAGGACCTACCACCCGCCCTACACAGGAACAATGAGACCAACGCTGGGCCATTTTTTAAAGGGTTTAGTATTAGCTGGTCCACTTAGAGTAATCACAGTAGTTAATATAGGCACATGATATGTACATGGCAGGCTCACAGATGAGGTGCTGTACCAGTATCGGATGCATTGACACACACACATACACACACACACACACACACACGCACACAAACACACACACACACAGACATTTGGGTAGAGTGGGGCTAGAACAGACTCAATCAATACCGTCTCCACAGAGAGCAGCTGTTGGCCAGGATGTTGAGCAGCACTCTGCTGTCGCTATGGCGACAGCGCCGGCTTCGACAGCTGGACGAGGATGGTGTATGTGCCCACATATGAGTGTGTGTGTGTATGTGTGTGTATGTGTGTGTGTGTGTGTGCATGTGTGTGCATGTGTGTGTATGTGTTGATGATTAACTGTGTGCACCACTTACCACTGCAGTGTATGTCCTCATCCCCCATGTGCCATATTGCTTCAGCTAGAACAGAAAGAGAAGCCAGAGCCTGTATAGACTCTAAATGAATTTAGGGTTCACATCGATCTAATCAGTTGCAACCTTGCATGCAGAAACTGCTGAAACAGCACCATGGTGAGCTCTGTGTTCACAAAGGCAGCCTACAGTAACTGATCCTGCCTGTGGCTTTGTTGTCATTCAGAAGCCATGTTGTAGTAATACGAACAATTTCTGTAATTTCTGCTCATTTGATGGTTGTTAGTTTTATTTCAGTATCAACAACAGTGTTTTGAGATTTTCTAAATCTCGTAAATGTTCAAAAGTGCACATGCAGCAGCTAACAGGGAACAGGAACTGTCATTTTAATAAACAATCCTCTAGGACATTTGCTTAACAAACATACATTTTATTATATATCCTGCTGTAGTGTATGTTCTGCAATGTAGTGAAATTTAGCAGAACTGCTACTATCCAGATTCAATTTCTAAACTTCTTACAAAATTATTAACAGATTTAGAAAAAAAAAAGAATAGAAGGCCAGTGTGACATAATTAGGTGGGTGAGGTTTTTTTGAATAGAGAAATGTAAAGGTGTAAATTCAATACAAATTCAATACAATATATTTTATTATATTAAACATGTTTTACTTCTCTTTACTTTACATATTTTATCTGCATTATATTTTTTAGATAATACTTCTGAGCCTCCTATTGCTGAAACATCTAAATCCAAGCAGCAAACGGGAGGTCCTCAATAAAAATTATCAAACTCATACAATGTTTCTTGCATTCTATACTGAATAAATTCAATATACAGTCCATTGGTAATAATAACATATACAACATAATAACAGAAACAAAACGTGACTCTTATGACTTTCTCATGAATTTTTATGAATTATACAATTTAGCTCCAAATAATAAGCACTAGATTTTTGTGTTAAAGTAGAAACGTAGTACAAAAAAAAAAAAACAATATTGAACTTTATTCACCCTTAAAGACTTGCAGTGATGCTGACACTGACAGGGAAAGGTGTTGGTTTTTGTTTGTTTGCTCCTTGTTGTTGTTGTTGTTGTTTAATGAGAAATATGGCCCTGCATTGCAAAAAATTTCATCTTAGCAAGTGAAAATATCATGAATATAATCAAATTTATCTTTAACTAAATATAAGATCATTAAACCTATTTCTAGACATTAATGCTTAAAATTAGCAAAATGATCTGCCAATAGAAAAAGACTATTTCAATCTTGAAATGAGTACAAATGGCTTGAAATAGTTTTAATAATTTTATATTTAGTTTATTGTGAATTTTTTATAGGAAATACTGTATAAATGTGACTATATTCAATGTGTTTCCAGTTGCTAAGATATTTTATCCAGTGTGGGGTAACACTTCAGAGAGAGATATTAGTTTGGGTATAAGATGGGTGTGAGCTATGTGCAATTTTAAGTCAGATGTTCAGTAAATCTTTATTCATATAGACTTTACGCCTTTATACTTTTATACTTTAAGTAATTATTCAATACTACTAACATTACAATTCATAGAGTAATTTTAAACTACCATAAAAATTCATAACTAAATAATGTGGGTGAGACAAATAAAAAACTTTTTTTTAATTAAAAATTAATATATATTTTTATTTAATTCTAATTTATGTCACACTATTAATGTTTTTATTTGACTCGTAAAAACCTCCTACAAAACTTAGGGTCCAAATCTTAACAATGAGTACTTTTTATTTAATGAAAAGTACAATTTATGAATTACAACAAGCATGATTTTGTTAGCCTTAATGAAATGAAATGGTTAAAGGGCTTTTTCTTTTTATTTAATGATTCATAAATTTTGTTCTCTCATGTAAATTCTTACAAATTGGTGTTTTTTTTTTCACTTCCTTAGAATGCATTCTTCTTGAGTATGAGTTCTTGTGAATTTTGTGGGAATCAGGTTGTTGGATTCATCTGAGCCTATTGTAATGGAACTTTAGAACCTTAAAATTACAGATAAAGGTAAACTGTAAACAATTCATTATGTTTAATAAAAGTTGTTTTGTGGGAATTATTATTAATCTGCAGTCATGAGAATGTGTTCAGACACACGTACAGTTGCTAACTAAGTTATTTAACTGGAGAACTAAAGAACTTGAGTGACCACTAATCACTGTTAACACTTAACAGTAAGGTCCATAAATCATAATATTCTCATACTGTATTAATCAATTCAGTAATCCTTAGCTTATCAGTAAATTGTATAATGAAGTGTTGTTTAGTTTAACATCTGTACTGGCGTCATGATAAACCTCATTCTGCGTGAAACTGTTAACCAAACCTTTACAGAATACATTCTAAACAAAAATTACTTATAACAATATTAGCAATATTTCCAGCTGAAGTATGAACCATTATTTTTATATACTGTTCTAAAATAACATTTTCCCTTTGGTATTTAGGAAAGAATAGTAAATTATTTTGGTCATTATTGGGTAGTCAGTAATAATGAATAAGATAATTATGCTCCCCAAGTCTAAACAACTACTCTACTCTACTGTAGGGTGAGGTCAGGTAATTTGGGGCAGTTTAAGTTTAATTGGGATTATTTCTGAAGTGTAATTCAACAGAGTACTAACATGTTGCTTTGAGACAACATTATCAATATCTAAGAACTTTACTTATGTAGTGTTTAAAAAAGGGCTATCTCTCAGGATCCATCCAAGAACACAGAATAAATTATGGCATATATTTACAAAAGTAGTTACATTATAATTTGTGCTAACCTAGATTGTTTCCACACACAGTTTTTATAATGTAAATAATCTTTAATAATACTGCAAGTCACATTATTAATAAATAATACGGAGTTAACGTTTGGATGTTAATGTATATGATTCATTTTTCAGTAAGGATTACTCTATGCATTAATTAATCATTAACTAATAAATGATTTATTCACTTTCTCTTAATGATGGACCTCATTGTAAAGTGTTAGCTAATGATTGAATGATTGTACTTTGTATAGATTCTAATTCCATGGAAAGAAAAACACAGACACATTTATTTTTTCTTGAACATAAAGAGATTGTTTACATTCCATTAGTCAGGTCAGTTCATACTTTATTTTATGACAGCTTCAGAAAATCCAAAAGATTAAAATAGGTAACACTATAAAAAAGTGAATGAGTAAAAATTCTGAGAGGCTGAACGGGGGAAAGGGAAGAAAGGGAACGAGAATACAGTGCAATGAGTGCACGGAGTAAGAAGGAGGGAGGGAAGGAGAGAGGGAGGTGTTTCGCCTCACATTCCACTATCATTTGCCCCCTTGAAAAAAGAGGGAAGAAGAAAAAAAAGGGGGGTATGCCATACACACAGGGCTACTGTCTGGTTTCTATGGAAACCACAAGGCTATTATCGTACCTTGCCATTCATTATGAAAGGACTTTCGTTGACGGAGAGGGTTGGATGGAGGGGGTAAAGGAGAGTGAGAGAGAGAGAGAGTGCGCGCGAGAGAAAACGAATGAGAGAGGAAACCTTTTCTGAGCACACAGCTGGGAAACGGTGGGAAAGAAGATGGTTGGAACAGTTGAAGAGATTAGAGAAGGGAATGATTTTTGTGAGTATAGCAAAGATTAAGTCATGCAAGCATTTTTAAAATGTTTAGATCACAGTTGTTGTTTTTTTCCATAATTCACAGATGTTTCAAAAAGAGCTGGAGTTACTCCACTGCCATGAAAAGGAATAAGGGCTCCTTTAATAACACTCCGGAGATTTAACATACTATAGACTTGTCATTCTTTGTTCCTTCTTTGTAAATGCTGAACAGGTGGGCTTTGACCAGTCGCTCTGTTTTCTGGACGATGGAGGCCACGCTGCCTCCTGGGATGCTCAGTCCAACACACAAAAAGCCAGAGGGGCGGAAAAAGAGAGTTATAAAGAAAGAAAGTGACAGATAACATAAGAGAGAAAAAGAGAGAAATACACATAGAGAGAGAGAGAGAGAGAGAGAGAGAGAGAGAGAGAGAGAAGCTGCAAAGGAAAAGAAAAAGGTTAGAGCAAAGCTCCGTTACACACACCTATGCTTCAGCTCAGCAGACTGCACCATTTTATCCAGTATTTGTACCAATGCACAAAGTCTGATTGTTTGATTTCATAAGAATTATATAATAAAATAAGTTAAAGTTTTGCACTTACCCTGGTGCAAAACTTCACCATTTGTATATTTGCATGTGCCTTATGAATTAGCTGATTTGGAATTGTAAGCCATGTTAAGGTGTGTATGTACCTCCAGATGCCTTAATTACATTTTCAGTCCTGCAATTTTTCTGTTATTTGTAATGTTAGCAATAATAAAACAAGATTTGTGAATATACCTCAATAGATTATAGAAATAGCACTAGACATGCATAAAAAGCATACAGGTTATATACACTGATCTTGAGAAGGCAGTCTGAAACCTGATCCTATTAATGCCATTCTACACTGGTGAACAGTGACAGCACAAACATGATTATTCCCATGTGTGAAGTCTTAAAATTACCATTTTTAAGCATAAGTACACAGCAAGAGAACATCAGAGACATTTAAATAATTGCTCCGTCTTCGCAGTGTTATATGCCACTTAATATCATCTGATCTGATAAGGCAAAGCTAATAGTACGATATATTTAAAATCCATAATATCGAGTTAAAGTGCTGTGAATTTTTTTCTACCCTTCCACACCGAAACCAAAAATTGTTCACAGAAACGACATTAACATAAAGGCTACATTGATTTCGCTAGCGCTAACTTGTGGGATGTTCTGCATCGTTCACTGCTTTCACTCCTGAGACCATGCTGTTGAAAATATTCCAGGTGTCTATTAAGATAACCTGCCGTATTTATTCTACCCAGTTATTCTATTGTTTGCACGCCCACAGCAGGGCTCGTAGGGTGTTTGTCTGGCAGTTGTGCCTGTAGAGGCTGGCTCGTCTCAGCTCTGCTCTGTAAAGTAGGGCAAAAACCATTTGAGGACAGAGAGAGAGAAAGAGAATGAGGGAATGAGCACGAGAGAGGGAGGGAGCGAGTGAGCGAGAAATGAAAAGAATGCGAACGAATGTGAGGATTAAATAGTTCAAACTGCAACCACAGTGCTGGATATTTCCAGCGATTTTCGAGTGGGGTTTCACCCACTCAAACACATCTCATCTTGTACATAGCAAGGGCACAAATAACCAACACAATGCACCTACGTCAGTCCACAACAACTGTACCGTGGCCCTCTTTGTTGCTTTTCAAGGTGGCTTTGAGGTATACCTCTACTCGATCTGCTGTACTGCTTACTCCAAACCTGTACATGATACACGGTGTGACTCACCATACATTTTCCCGCCATTTTTGCCTCACTGATTTTTCCTACAACAGTATGCCAATGGATTTTTTTTAAAGCACGTTTTGTTTAATTGCACATTTTGTAAGAGTGCACTGACAAAATCGTCCTCTTCATACATATTACAAAAGAATCTTGAAAATGAAACTACTGCAGTTAGGAAACTTTATTGAATAGTGGAAGATAGTTGCATGAGACTAATATTACAGGATTCCAACAAATGGCAAAAAATATTCCATATAGGAAATGTAAATAATTTATATACCATGTGTTTTCATGGATAGACCTGCTCAGCGATGTTTTTGTTGTTGTGTATATATTATATACTGTACATGTAGCTAGATTTACTCTTTTATACTTATTTATACTTTGCTCCAGAAAGACCTTAAAACCAGGGAGAATAAACTCTATTTAGGGAACTTGTAGGTTAGTTAGCTAGCTAGCCAAACTACTAATAATAACCTCATGGGGATCACATAGCACAACAAAATATTCAAACTGGTATAATATATTTACAATGTATTATCATTTCATCTATAAATGGATTTCATGCAATTTTTGAAGTTATTATCCATAATAGAAATATTATGTAATTTCACATAATAACATTAAATCCAAATAAGACGGAAGGTTGAAGCTGTACAAAGGGGATGATTTATTTATTTATATATTTGACTTTTATCCTGCAGACTCCTCAAACTCCTGCTTATCAGGATGTACAGCACCAACTCTGAACACGTGAAGCTTTTGTTCCAGCAGTTAATTGAGCATAACATATTTAACAAATCGAACACCATAATGACACAAAATACCTTTAAATTACCTTTACATTTTTTGCACATACACACACAAACATAAACACACACACACACACACACACACACACACACACACACACACACACACACACACATGGTTAATTCAATTATTGCATGTAAGAGTGTGTGTGTGTGCATGTACATGTGTGTGTATTTGGATCATGTGCTACATTGGATTTGATCAATGCAAACTCATGAATGTGTGTGTGATGGGATTCTGGTGGCGTGTGAGACAATTCGGTGCTGCGGTAAAATCTGGGCGTTCCCAGGGTGGGACTGCAGACCAAATACTCATTCAAATAGAGAGAGAGAGAGAGAGAGAGAGAGAGAGAGAGAGAGAGAGAGAGAAGACTTTGCTTTCAATCCTGATACCTAGAATATAGCATAGCCTCAGAATCTGGACAAAGCAAAGGACCACACACGCACACGCACACACACACGGATCCAGTGTATGATAGTTTCAGATACAGGCTGAGGAAGAGGACAATCACTAGAACAATGGAGACAGCTCTCCCACACTCCAGCTCTACTGTACTGCGCTCTCTCTCTTTCTCTCTCTCTCTCTCTCTCTCTCTCTCTCTCACACACACACACATACACACACACACACACATACACAAAGTGTGTATATGTGCAAAACACACACTGATTGCATACGCTCATTATTCCCACACATATATGGGTGATCGGTAATTTAATCCATAATTATTTCTTGAAACATTTAAACTAAAGTTTTCTAGGCTTTTTTAAAATTTTGGTGCTGGTGTTTCCTGGCACGTTGTTAGTTAGTATGTTCTGTCCACTGTTGTGGTGATATTTGTGCTGTACCACTCATCCCCACCTAAATCTCTGTACTATATGATCTAGATCTGTCTTTTCTCTCATGTCCTATTGTACTATTGCATTTTTCATGTAGTAAAGTAGGGCAATGTAAAAATCCATATTCATCAACACACTCTCTCACACACACACACACACACACACACACACACACACACACACACAAACACACATACACACACACACACAAACACACACACACGCTTACATAGACCAATGATACATGTCATATCAGTAACACTGCCTCTATATAATATACACAATATTGAATACAATCACAAATGACCTCAAGATCAAAATGGTGGAAGCAAAAAATAATTTCCCCATTTCTCATCGGCTTAACTAACGAGTGGGATGAGAATCATAATTACTAAGATTAGTACTGTAATTAAATATTGAAGCTTCAGTTTTGAGAAAGCACCTCCTCAAAAAAGTTCCTTTCTATTTTCAGCTTTTTTTTTTAGATGAAATGCATATTAATGATACTGAACATGGAAACATATTATGATGTTAGCAAAATGTTAGCAAAAGTGCTAAAGTCAAACATTACAAGCTTGCATTTGTAAAAGGTGCTACATAAATTAAATTATTATTATTAGTAGTAGTAATAATCAAAATACTACTACTACTACTACTACTACTACTACTACTACTAATAATAATAATAATAATAATAATAATAGTATTAGATGTAAAGTAAAACACTTGAGTACTGTAAGAACAACTGCCTTGTCCTTTATACTACCTATCATGCAAATATACAGGTGTGTAGCTTTAGCAAAGCTTCTGAAAGGAACTGCTAATCATTTAGGGTGTTGTTGTGTCAGTGAAAAAACCTCCCATATGTCGGTGTGTTATAGACATACAGGCCTGCCTCAATGGCTGTGTTTCAAATGACTTATCGCTACTCCATTTCTCACTAAAAACGAAGCCTCCACTGAGGGGAGCATACGCCATAGGGCACTAGAAAGGGAGAAGGGTGGTGTTTGGAACCAAGCCGAGGTGATAGAACTCCATCTTACGCAGCAGGCCCATGAATCACATGCGCACGTAGGGACAGGCACATGAAAGGCGCCATGCTGCCTCACCTCCAATCACGCTGATACGTCGATACGCTCAACCACATCAGCACCTGCACCGAGTCGTTCTCTGCATCATGGCGGCCGTCTTTTTCGTGATGCTTTTCACTGTGCAACTTACTATTGAACGATTGGACCCTCCTCTGGGTTAAAATTTTTCTATCCGCATGATGAATATTTGAGATTATCAAATACACAAGCACAGAGATGATTATGCTTCTGCGCTTATCAAAGGAAAACCTAATCTGTCATGTACGACCAATTATACGAGGACGAGAGAAATTGAAAACTTCAAACAGAAAGATAAATTCCGCTAATAAATATTTATGCGAAACACATTTTTGTACATTGCTTCAGTCAAAGGTAGCTATAAATGAAAATCTTCTGCAAAATACATCCTTCCAGAGGGGAAACTACTTTTTCAGATGGATGAATATGGGGTAGATGTGTAAATCTGACCTACACCTTCACAAAAATGTAAGCAGAATTATCTTTGACTCTATTACTGAGAAAATTTTATAAGTATCACTTTGGTAAGACGTTTTCTCATCATCTCACATCCTAAGACTTTTACTCATAAAGCCTATCAGGTTTGGATTTGTGGTATAAAGTTTATATATTGGCATAATTTAGCAAACTGTTTGAAGACTTCCATTATAAGGGAACTTGGTGTGTAATAACAGATATACTACAGATACGTTACACAGAGATTAAGTCAAAAGAAGAAACAAAAGGAGCATGATTTTTTTACAGCTGCAATGTGCAAATAAAGGCTGGTGCGAGAGCGTATGCACACACACACACACACACACACACACACTTGCTGAAAGGTATTGTGAGGTCAAACACAAATGTACCGAGCCGTCAGGATCACGCTCTCAACAGTACGTTGTGCTGCTCTCAGTACAGCAAAACACACACAAACACACACACACACACACACATATATATATATATATCTCTATATATATATATATATATATATATATATATATATATATATATATATATATATATATATATATGTGTATATATATATATATATTATATACATATAAAACATTTGTAAAGATACGCACGCACAGATCTGGGTGTGGACCTAGGGTGTTACAGATGCTGTTTCTTATGAAGACACACACACACACACACACACACACACACACAGATACATGCACGCACACACACATGCATAGCCATTTCAGTTTCCTGACTCACATTCTAAGCAATGTTTGAGCCAACTCAACACCCATTCCTCTCTCTCTCTCTCCCTCTCTGCCTCTCTCTCTCTCTCTCTCTCTCTCTGTCTCTATCACATGACTCTAAAGCCAACATTTAACCACCAACAAGCCTTCTCCATCCATTTAAACACAAGGAAATCTTTCACCCTTGTGCTTAAACATTTCGCCTCTGTGTTCGGTTCGAAGATCAGGCGCCCCTCACAGCTCCCGAGAACCCAACCCGTGGACCTCGAGACACAACGTCACAAGTTAGGGTCTCAGGGAAGAAGAGAGGCACAGTCCAGTCCAAAGAAAAAGAAAGAGAGGTACAGAAAGGAAGAGAGAGGGGCCGCCATTCCTGTGCCAGCGCCACTGCTGTCCATCCATGCTCCCATGCTTCCAACTTCACTTTATCCATATCATATTTCTGTTTCTTCCTGCATTCTTTTCTTTTTTTGTTGTACATTTTTTTTGTCTCACAGCATAGTGCAATGGTCAGCTCTTACACACACCGCAATCATGTATCGCACAAAGACATGCAGCCATCACACACACACACACACACACACACACACACATATAAATGCACGGAGGAGCGGCACCACACACAGACACCGCGTGCCGGCCACACACACACACACACACACACACACACACACACACACACACACAGCACGCACGCACACACACACACACACACACACACACACACACACACACACACACACACTACTGAATGAGATTCACATGCTCATATACAGAAACAATAATATAATGTATATACATAATGTACCACACACACAATTCTTATCTACCTTATCTAAAGCGTTTTTAACTGTGATGAAGAGAAAGACAACCTCTCTCTCTCACACACACACAGGCACCCTCGATACACAGTCCACAAATCACAGCCTTGTGCATCGTATGCATCTAAAATCCGTTTCTAACCAAAAGCTGCAGATTACACTCACAAATGTGCTGAGCAAGAAAAAAAGACTGACTTACTCTGGTGAGTGTCTGGATGCCGCAGTCGCTGCATGTCTGATAGAAAGAAATAATGAGAGGAAGACATAAAGATAGGAAGGGATGGAGATGGAAGGTAATTCCCTCAGGCTTTCATATTAGTGAATCACAGAACGGACAGAGAGACGATTGAGAAGAAACAAAGGACAGTGAAGAGGAGAGAAGGAGAGCAACCGATCAGACAGCTGATGTCTGACCACTGTCTGGAGCAGAGAGCAGAGAGAGAGAGAGAGAGAGAGAGAGAGAGAGAGAGAGAGAGAGAGAGAGAGGAGAATGTGAGTGTGAGGTAGACCGAGTCTGAAGAAAGAGGAAGAGAGCAAGAGCAAGAGCACACACATGAGAGAGAGAGCAAAAGAGAGAGAGAGGTAGATAGATAGATAGCGAAAGAGTGAGTGTGAGAGAGAGAGAAGAGAGAGAGCGAGAGAGATAGAGGGTGTATGCTAAGCAAGGGAAAATGGAGGGAAATTTAAAACTGATTCCAGGCAATGAGGAACAATTACATCAAGATGTATATATCTATATGGAAGAGAAATGATATGCAATAAATACCTGTAGAGCTAATTGCGACACTGGGTTAGAGAGAGATAGAGAGAGAGAGAGAGAGAGAGAGAGAGAGAGAGAGAGAAAAAAAGAGAGAGAGAGAGAGAGAGAGAGAGAGAGAGAGAGAGAGAGAGAGAACCCAGTTCTAAGAAACCAGTTCTAAAGGTTCTTAAGGCTCATAAAATATGATAAGTGCTTAATAACATTTTTAATAATGTCTTTTTCTTTCTCTCTATGGCATGGAACATACAAGTACATGCACTTACACGCACACACACACACATGCACACGCACACACATTTTCACACTGTCTCTCACCCAATGTGTCACGTGTGCTGTTGCTGCAGATTCACGCTGGAGGTTGAAGAAGAGCCGAACTGCCGTACAGCAGGAAGAAAATCACAGACATGCAATAAAAAGAGGACAGGATAAACTAAATGAAAGAAGAACAGCTTCAGCTGTTTTCTTTCCTACCTTTCTTCTCTTCTTCCTACCCATCCCATTCATTAATCCTGTACCCCCACCCCCAAACCCAACACATGGGATTCTCTCTCCCTCTCTGATGAACAGTCAGAACTGAAGGGAGAAAGAAATGATGGAGGAATGGAAATAATCCCTCCATTTCCTTTCACAGCTGATACCAGTTAGTGAAGGGAGGCCCACTACCCCCGAAGAGAAAGACGCACGAGAGACAGACAGAAGAACAGAGGCAGAGAGACAAAAATGAAAGCGGGATATAAAAAAAAGAAAGCAGAAGGATGTATAAAAGAGAGAAATACGCATGATGAAAGAAGTCATTCTTGCCGTTTTCATCCTTTCTTTCTTTCAAGTCTCCCTGAAAAAAAAAACAGTTCCAAGTTCGGAATTTCCCCCTTCGTCTAACATTATTCCTCTCATTCTCTCTCTCTTTCACTCTCTCTCACTCTCGCTCCCTCTTTCTCTATTACCCGGACTCACTTCTTCTTTTCCTACTAGAGATTGGAGCAGAGAGGGAAGGAGGGACTTACAGAGAGAATAGTGAGAGGGACGGCGCTAATGAGAGAAAGAGAGAGGGAGTGAGAGAGCAAGAGAGATAGGGAGAGAGAGAGAGCGAGAGGGAGAGAGAGAGAGAGAGAGAGAGAGAGAGAGAGAGAGAGGGAGGGAGAAAGCACAAGGGAACATGGAAGGAGCAAGGGAGGGACAGAGAGAAGGAGTGGATAAAAGCAGAGACTGAGATACAGCAAACAGGACTGTGTGATGTGCTTGGCTAACATTTAATATCACCTGGTATTTGTTGTCTCATCACAGAGGGATAAGAAAGAGAGCAAAATGGATAGAGAAGGAATGATGGAAGAGTGGACGAGGAGAGGAGAGGACAAGAGGGGAGGGAAAAAATGGGGATGGAGGGAGATTTCAGAGAAGGAGGCTTTCTGATGGCCAACTATTGCAGGCCTTAATCAACGACATGGTGGATGTCTGAGCATGCACTCATCTACCCTCTCTCTCTCTTGCTCTCTCCTCTTTATTCAAAGTTTGCATTATTGCTATCCCTGCTTTGCCTTTAAATCTTGCCAAAGAAATTACATTGATAAAACAACAACAAAAACAAAAACCAAATAATAAAAATCTTATAAACCAAAAATAATAAAAACTGAATGGTAATTCGCCAAATTTGATTTTTTTAGAGTACTTTAATGTAGTTTAGTGAAAAGGCACATTCAGCTGAATTAAAGTAACTCCATTAATAAAACAGTAACAAAATATGTACATTCATGCAAAAAAAAAATCTACAACACTACAACTATAATATAATCTCTGTAATGTATAATATAATACTAGCCATATAATTCATAATCTATAAAGTATGTAACCTATTTTATGATCTTAAATCTTTGAGATAATTATAACATAATCTATAATAGCTGTAGTTGGATATCTGGGCATTTACATGGACTATCTCACACCTTCTCTATCGTCTTTGTACAGTCAGGATTTTGGACTAAAATATACACACACAATGCTCTCCTGTTCCACCCTTAAACCTCAAATGCACAGATCTCCTGCCAATCATTCTCACCTACATAACACAAACTGCTACTATGGTGTTAGAAATGAATGGCATTAACTAAAAATACCGTAAATTGTATTTAGTTTTGCCAAACTGTGATACTACTTGCCACTTATCACATGTACACGGCTTGTGATGGTTCAGACAATGCTGTTCAACATCTAAACGTAGGCCTAAATCATTATTTTGCACTTACATCTTACTTATCTAAAAAAAAACTGCAAATGATATACTTAGTGAAGTGGAAACTAACTGACAAAATGTGTGTGCAAGCAAGGGGTCAGGAACAAAGATTGTCAAACGTCATCAAATTTAAAAGAATGGTAACAATGTTCAATGTAAGCGTTAATATGTTTTATGTGATCATGTTGCTCCTGCAGCCATCATTTGGCATAATTACATTAACTGCTTTCTAAATGTCCTCAGTCTTGTAAAGAGGTGCCCCAGCGTTCAGTTTTTATAATAATTACAATATATTTTAAATGACATGCTCCCACTGGTTTAATGGCATAAAAGTCAGTTGATAAATTGCAGACAATTGTGTGTTAGGTTGGGAAAAGGACTAATCTCCTAAAAACAGACCTACAGGAATAACATACAGAAACAAGAGGAAAGAATGCTGCTCTACACCAGACAGACCGTAGAATAACTAAAACACCCTAAGCAGTCAACAGGGGGCCACCAACTGCACCTCAACTACTACTGCAGGTGAGTAAGAAAACACACACACACACATACACACACACACACACACACAATCTATGCATTTAACAAGAACAAATTACCTAAACAGTAAATAAATAATAAATACATATTTCTACTACTGCTGCTGCTTATAAATAAATAACACATACATACAGGCATACATACCGTTATTTTCAATCAGTACTCGTCATGCTGCTTAATTCCATGTTGCACCAAAATGAATGACCTGCATTAATAAGCATTTGTGCTGCTGGCAAGCGCACATATATATATATATATATATTTATTTATTTAAAATGTAATCTCATAGTGTTTTGATTGAGTTAAAAATATACCATTTATGTGCATTTTATAATGCACGTAAATGGTATATTTTTAACTCAATCAAAACACTATGAGATTACATTTTAAATTTCAACAATGCTGCCCTTTTCATGTCATTCTTTATTCCTTATTAGCTTATTAGTACCTTATTATCACGTCTACTACTACTGCAGTGAGACATTTGATAAATGCACTGCACTTCCACTAAGAGTTGTGAATATTTCGGAAATAGTGTGTGTTATAAATATAAAGCTCCAAACCCATTGACGGTGCTCAGAATAGAAGAGCCAAACAGATTGGGCGGTGTGTGTGTGTGTGTGTGTGTGAGCATTAGCGCACCAGCCTGAGGTTTTGGTTTCTGGAACTCTTTAGGTTCAGGAGGTTCAAAGCTGTTTTTGGAGCTGCGTTTTGGTGCAAGGAGGGTTGAACTTTGCACATATTTGGCTACAAAAACGCATGCCCTGTGGCTTTTTTTTTTTTTGCAGACAGATGGTGTTTAGGATTTACATCAAGCATGTCTTATCTGAGATAATCATCCTCTTATCTGATTCACATGACAAACTCTTACCCAAAGCAGGAATAAGTGAGCGGGGCACTAATTAGGGGGCAGCAACACACTACGTGCTAACAGCTGGATTACTTTTAATTCATCCTACTGGGACCAAAATAAATCAAGGTGGCTTTAATTTGTCTTCCTGTAGCACTTTTGCAACTCTCAGTATAAGTTGTCAGGCTAGCAGAAATGCATGATGGCATGCTTGCACATGTATAAATGAATAAACTTTCAGAGCAGGAGCAAAATTTCCAGCAGCCAAATGCACACAGACACACAGACACACACACACACACACACACACACACACACACACACACACACACACACACTTATACCACACCCACAATGTGTACACACACCTGGGCTGTGCTTCACCACAGGACACAAAATGCCACTGCCCAACACGATGCATGCCCACACACACACCGAGCGCAGTATATGATCGCTCTCTGTGCCAGAGGTGTGCCAGTCAGTCCTGCATTATTTGGCTCGCTTCTTTTGTCTGACGCATTAGACTGCAGGATAGAGGAGTGGCAACACAACTGCCCAGTCTCACACACATCCTCAAACTCCTCATCTGCCCATTTTTGGGAAAAAAAAAACAAATCACTCTTTAATCTGCCAAGAATTGTAATCTAAAATACAAATATTTCCTAAATGCATGTTCAATTGACATGTTCGAGAACAACTCCTTTTCAGAATGCTGTCAAATGTTTTACGACATCTATTCTGGCATCATACATAGTAAATGATTTTCTGTGTTTAACTCAGACACTTTTATTGAATTTATAGACAGATGTTCAATAATGTTAGGTAGTTTACTATGACAAGAAAAGTAGTTATGCTTAATTTAGCAATATTGAACACACACCTGCCATTTCATGATATCATCCGTATTAGGAAATAAGATATTTAACTTGGTAAATCATTTAACAGGATAAGGTAGTCTGTCAACAAAGTGCTTGTCTGCTCATGTAGAAAAGCAGTCATACTTAAATGATATCTATGCATAAATAATATTGTTAAAATATAAATTTTTTAATAGAAAATCAGTTTGGTTTGATTGTTTTAAAAATTCTTAAACTAGCACGGTAAACAATTACAGTAGTGCATAACTGCAAAAGAAAACGATACACTTTCACAAGTTTCTTGAGATAAAAGTTATAATCTTGTTATAATAAACTTCATACCTTTTACTAGATAAGCAAAAAGAAACAATGATTTAAATAATTACAAATTCATGACAACTGTTTTAAAAAACAATTCACTCGACTTCAGTTAAAAATCTATTCACTTAGATGCAGCAATAAACATCCAGCATGCAGATATGTATCACGAAAATATCATTATTGCGGCACATGTCCAATCAGGCAGCCAGCAGAATGCAGGGTGTCTACTCGGGGAAAGCTAGGAGGCTGTACAGTTATCTTCGACGGTATTATTCTAAACTATACAACCTACTACCTCATCCCGAGACAACAGCATCACATCCATGAAGAATCAAGGAGAAACTAACACAGGGATGAAGAGTCAAGATTTAGGTACTTCTAGAGTTCTTCAGTGGAAAATATCAAACCTGCAGCACATCACGCTCAGATTAGTATTCATATCAACGTACCAACTCAAATAGAATGGACCATTGAAATACTTCATTGGGTGACATGTAGAAAATATGTGTAGCTCATTGCACCACTGGGAAATTCCCAATGGAATTAAACAAATTCATCTCAATATACCCCTGCCCAATTTTATAAAGACCTTATACCAATGCAACATTTGATAATCAGATATAAATTCTGTAAATTAATGTACTATTGTGGTAAGCTCACATCAAATTAATAGCAGTGCACCAATGTATCTCAAATGGAATTCATACCCTTGCACCATTTGGCAATTTCTCATAAAATTAATATCAATACACAAATGGATGATCTCATATCTTAAATTAAATTAATATCAATAATTGGTGCACGAATGGGTGATCTTAAAGTTAAAATGATTCCCCCTTTGATATCTCAAATAGATTTTATATTGATTCTCTATTGAGCAATCCCACGTAGGATTAACGTAACATAGGATTAAAGTATGAAACTTTGAGCAGTCTCAACTAGAATTGCACCATTTGTTGATCTTAAACAGAATTTATATCAATGCACTACACTTAAAGTGAGTGATCTTACTTAAAAGTATTATCTATATACCACTGGGCAATTTTATACAGATGTTATAGTGTATAAATGCAACATTTGGCTATCACAAGTAATATTTAATAGAATGTACCATTGTGGCAAGCTCACATCACATTAATAGCAGTGCACCAATGGGAAATCTCAAACGGAGCTTATATTGTTACGACCTTGGGAAATTCCACTTAAAATGATTTTTAGTAACAATAACAACAGGGTGATCTTATATCTTAAATTAAAATCATTAGTATACCATTGGGTAATTTTATCAAGAATTTAAAATACTGCCCCTTATATCTCATATATGTAGATTTTTTTATTATCACACCATTGGGCGATCCCTCATAAGGTTATAGGTTGATAACATGATAAAAAATTTTCATCAATGCATAATTTGGCATCTCAGTTTCAGTTACCTCGAATAGTTTGTACAGAATATTGGCATATTATTCTGCTTTTCTATTTGATGTAGAGCTTTTATCAAGGCATCACTGTATCTCTCAAGGAAATTTCCAGAACATAGCAGCTGTTGTAGGGGAAGAATGGCGTCACAGTGACCTCGCAGACACATACCTGTAGACCCGAGCTTGTGCCCAGAGTTACCACAAGTTCGGATCTACGGGTTTGTGGCAGCTGGCAGTGTTGCTCTGAATGAGGTGAATCCTTCTCCTTTCTCTGTACCATACCGTACACTATTAAAGAGAACAGCCTCCAAATAAGGAATGAAGGCACGCTAACAAAAGATGCATTAGATTAGGGTGTGGTCAAATTTTTGGTACTACAGTATTTAAAAAGAGAAACATGCCTAAATGCAGTGAGCTAAAGTACAAAAACGTGATGCACATATTCAGCTATTTCACAATTTATTTTAATCTACCAGATTGGTCAGGGATATGCTTTTTATGTGGATACATTGCTCAAAAATGATCAAATTAAAACTAATGCTGTGCACTTACTATGATATGAGTAAAACTCTGCATGCAACATGCGTATATAGAATAAGCTTTTATCATCCTGATTCATTTAGAACAAAATGAAAGACTATAAAATAAAAAAAAGTTTAAAAGATTTTTACAAATCACAAGCTGGGCTGTTGCACGAACTGCTTAACAAATATTGTAATCTTCAATACAGCAAAAGCAAACATGAAGTGGATACGCGTGTGCTACCAAATTAAAATCAATGTGAACAAACTTGTTGAAAATGTCTTGAATAATTTTGGATACCGCCATAAATTCTTGGCATGCCAAATTCCTTCCTTCTCACATCAGGAACAGCATAGCATGAAGGTCATACAGAAAGTCATGGCCACTTGTTAGCTGGGTGCTAAGAAAAATGCAGTAGTATTGTAAGACACCACTCACTGTAGTGGGGTTACATTTTTAACGAGTCTGTGATACCAGAATACACATCCAAGGTTTTTTAGAAAATCCAAAAATATCTCACAAAGCTCTAAGACTAACAGTTACCAATTATATTAGTTTAGCATCCAAATGAATTAGCATACTCAACTTCTGCTATATAGTTGATCTTCTTTTCAGCTCTGGACCTTAAATACAAATGCATTTTCCTTTCCTTTTGCGTTATCAATTGCTGTCGTATTGTGTATTTATTGTCAACATAAAACGTAAAAAGTCTGCACCAAAAATTAGATGGTACATAAACATGTAAGTGGTGAAAGTTGGAAGCTTAGTGAGTTAGTTGGAAGCTTAGTGATTTTGAGCAGAGGCTATCTGGGTAATATTTGTCATGTTCTGAGAAAAAGCCAAACATGTATTATTTAAAATGTCAGACAACCTTGGAAAAAATGACGGGTTAGTTGGCACTGTTGTAGCAGTGTGCTTTTGACAATCCAGTTAATGCGGATTCTTGACAAATCAGCAAGGACACACACAGCTTCAATAGAACCTGTTTATTAAAGAGTTTTATATATTCAGTGGGCCTTGACATATATCACAGAGTTACACAGATGCAATTGAATTGCTAACTATAATGCTAGTGAAGATTAGAAATTATATTTCAATCACCTTTCAGGTACAAAAAAAAACCATTTCATTCCGATCTTGCGAGCGTTTACGACATTTGGGTGGACGAGAGCAAATATTGGACCGAATCTTAAATAAACGCGATAAACGCAATAAGTCTAAAAAACATTTTTTGTTGGAGAGGCACAAGTCGAAAATGAGCAATGAAGAATGGAGAGGCGGAAAAAAGGCAGAAGAAAAAGGAGCATACCGGCAGAGGGAGGTGGCGTGAGGTGGCATGCGTGGTACTGACCAGTGTGGTCCGAAAAGGAGCATTCAGTCTTCTCTTGGCCATAACACAGAGATAGGCTTGGGGCGCAGACTAGGCCGATTCCGTTGCCAGAATTTGTTTAAAAATCTGGAATGAGAAAACGGACAAAGCATATTAGAACACAGTGTACAAGGTTTAGTTACAAAATCAAATCATTTAATACAGAGGCATGTCCAGACCTGATCGGGGAGCGTACACAAAAACCTACAACTACAAACAGCAGCCCAAAGTCCCGGCACTACTTCAACACCCCAGTATGGCCAAATAATCGTCAAAAAAATAGTAATAATAAAAATAACTGAAAAACCCCACTGTCCCTTCAGTTGCCCTCCTGGGCAGAGGCTCCTGTCCACATTTACCAGCGGAGGTGAAAAAAACTCTGGACGCGGGTTCTGAAAAAAGGTTCCGTGGAAGAGGAAGAGAGGGAAAAGGCGGAAAGGTCGAATGCGGTGAGATGTGGTTGAGGAGGAGTTTCAACACTGCCCAGGCTACAGGGAAAGTGGAATTTGTGACCAAGCAAAGGAAAGGGTGGTGGTTTTTTTTTTTTTTGACGCTTCGCTGTGCTCGAGTTTTTTGGATCACAGCAGGCTCCTTGGCTGCAGTTCTGATTCTCCTCAACGGTGCCAAAATGTGCACGGTTCTCATTGTCTTTGACTGCCATGAATAAAACTTAACAGGGGATCGCCGAAGAAAAAAAATCAAACGCAAACTGAAAAAGCTGAGCAAAAGTTTGTTACGAAGGGAAAGATCGAAAAGAGAGTGGGAGATACCGAGACAGAGAGAGAGAGAGAGAGAGAGAGAGAGAGAGAGCAAGAGAGCGAGAGTGAGAGCGAGAGCGAGAGAGTTTCACAAAACAGTAAAGGCTTAACAGAGTCTGGGAAAAAAAGGAACGGAGCAGAGTACTGAAAAGAAAAAAGTGAAAACTGAAAAGGACTGTTTTCACACCGGATTTCTTTTTCTGCAAAACGTGCCATGTCTCTCTCTCCGGTGAGCTGCACTGTCTCTCTCCTCCACAACTCCCTCCTTCGTTCCTGCCTGCAACCAATCCAAGCCACGTAGGGAGAGAGCGAGAGATAGAGAGAGAGAGGGAGAGAGAGTACTCTCATTCGGCATCATCAAAATGGCTGAAGATGAGTTTCTAGACAGCACGAGTGAGTAAATAAAAAGAACCGCTCCCTGTCCTGTTCTGGAAAAATAACAAACATGGAAGTGTAATGCTGTCTCATATCTCTCTCTTTAAATGAACGCCCTCAGTTCAAGACAGCACAAATATTTTTGTGTTCCCACAATGGCCATAGAGGAAGTCTAGCGTCAAGTGAGCAGTCATGCTGCTTGTTATACTAAACTCCTGCAATTAGCTGTTTTGTCTCTGTCTCTGTGTTCATCTGTCTGCTCCTCTCTCTGTAATGGTCCCAAAATCGATTTGCTTGTTTACATGGCTGTTTAAATCAAGGCATTAACATGGGCTACCCTAGCCTAGTCTGATGCATGTGTGTGTTTGTGTGTGTGTTTGTGTGTAAGTATGTGTGCGTGTATCAGTTGGTCACAGTCTGTTGGACGATCTGCCTCTCGCAGACACTGAATCGTATTTGAATGCCGTTCCCTCTCTGTCTTTAATTTATTTCATTATCAGATCATTTATTTATTGATTTTGTTGTTTTTGAATACTGAAATTCTATTTGCATTTTAAAGGCAACCCAAAAATGAAGGATCTATAAAATTATTATTATTATTATCTAAAAGCGTGGTTTCATCACAATATGGCTTCCTAGCCCCTGATGCTTAATATGGCTGGGGGACTGATTTCAGTGGTGCACATGCTGCAGTCATCATATGTGTAACCCCATATACATTCCCTAGATTTTTTTTTATACTTAATCAAAGGTACCTAGACAGTACAAAACTGTAGCTGGACAGTGCAAATCCAAATTTCTGGCTTCACGGCAAAATGGGAACATAATTAGAAATGAAAATTACTCACCTTACTTTAACAAATAGAATGTCATCCTTATGTACCTTCCTTGGAACTGCTGATTTCACTTAATCTGGGAGAAAAGTCTGTATTTTTCTTACTTAAAGCATATAAGACCTCAGAACCTACTGGTTCTTAATGAGCGGCTGGCTAAAGGACCACAGACTGTTTCATCAGTAGGAGAAAAACGCTTTAGTAAGTAGCTAGCTTTTAATGTTAGTAACACTTGCTGCCAATATAAACTTAAACCAGCAAGGTGTCCAATAACATAGCTAGATAGCTACGATATATTAAATAGATTTCACTAGTATAGAGTTAATAGAGTTATATATAGAATAGTTATATAGAGTTATATATAGAATAGTTAATAATAGAGTTTTTTGTGATGGTTCTGCCCCAAAATGCCTGATTTTGCTGTGGCGTTTTTTTTCTTCAAAATGTGCAATGCAACTTGTAGAGCTTTTTGTGCTTTTTTGGGGGGAGGGTTTTGGAAAACTACTTGAATTGGCAAAATTACAACTGCACAAAACTGTTTTGCACGGTCTTTCACAATGATGTTTGTTGGTAAATGAGACCTTTTAGCCATAGTCCTGTTCGATGCACATGAATCGAAGACAGCTTTGGCTGTGTGCGCATTGTGATGACATCAAATTACGTGTCTTGGACCAAATCTGCCGAAAATCTGTGGTAATTTTTAAAAATGGCAAGCTCCTCCGAATATTGTGGCGTTTGCTTGATTTTGTGTTCATATCTGCAATCGCAAAATCCTGGAGGGATTTAAAGCTACAAGGCAGCATGACAGTGAGTTATTGAAGATAACTTTTTTTGTTGTATGTAGTCAAATGTATTATGGTAGTTATTTATCAGTACAAAAAAACAAAAAAACAAAAACAAACTAATAATTCACAATAACATTGATTTAGTTAGTCCCCTATTCAGTCCTCAAATGGCTCTGATTACAGTGTGATGTCACATGAAAAGCAATATTATATTTATATCAGTGTTATGCAATATTGGCACTAGGTTAATGTGTACTTGGTGTAGCTTTTATTCCAAGTACCTGTGCATTCTTGCCACATGGAAAGGGTAATGACAACATGTTGAACATGACTCAATTCCAAATTTTGTATAAAAAAAAAATAATTCCCAAATCTCAATGGGGGACCGGCAGCATGAGGAAGTCTCTTTGAATTCTTGCCACCTCCTTTTGCTTCTATTGAATTTAAAGGAGTGAATTTGGCTGTCTTAAACCCAACGTCTGGCCTGGTCCTGCCCACCCTCTACTCTCTATGCCAAGCTGTAAAGAAAGCCCCCCGACAGAATGGTGAACAAAGAGGGCACCAGGACAGAGGGCAAAGCCCCAGACTGCTGTCTCCCAGCACCCAAGAAACAAAGACTGAGGCAATATTTAATGCAATTACTCAACCACTCATGACCACAAATGGTATAAAATGTTGTAATGCAATGCTGAGATTTTAAACCCTCCATCCACCTGCCGTTTGCATGTTTACTTATTTTTTGGCATTTTCCTTCCACATAAAATAATCTCCTATTGAAGAGAATGAGAAGTGTCAAGTAAGAACATCCTGTCTTTACAATAACAATAAGAAACAATAAAACTAACTCATAAATGTCCCTCCGTTTGGATGGAGACCAGTTCAGATCAAAAGGGACATGTGACAGAAATAACCCAAGAGCACAGAGACTCAGGCTTTCACAGGCAGGTCAGCCTGAGTTCAGGGTAAACACAGCCGGGAGTTTGAACCAGTCTGTAGATGGACTGCAATAAAAGAGCACTGATAGTATTCATTACAAAAACACAGGCAGATTAGATCAGTGTTCACAGTGAAACTTTAGCAGCAATCTTACTACATTCTGAGAAGGTAAATATCTTTTATGTAGTATAAGATAGTAAAGATAATACAGTATAACTAAAGAACTGTATACAGTAAATAATGTCTGCACACTAAAAACACTTGCATGGTATGTCCCAGTATGGTATGTTTTACAGTTCAAGTATAAGTTTTACAGTATAAGTATTAAATGACCACAATGTAACTACTATACTTCAAATAATCAACTTCACTGTAAAACTCACAAAACATTCAACCTGGGCAGCAAATGATGCCTGTTTCTCTTGGCTAATTTGTTTTTATTTTGCAGTTGTCATTATTTTTGTTTCCCTAACATTTCCTAAAACAGTTTAACAATCAACAAACCAGACTACATGTTATAAGTTAAAATCATTAAAAATTTTCATACACTGCACTCAACAGTGAAAGTGAGCTAACATGGCTAGCTAGTAGCTAAGCCCTGCCAACACAAAATAGATCTAGCTAAGTAAATTTAACTAGCTACTCAAAAAACAAACTGCCCAGTACAACAGCTATCTAGCAAGTTAAACACTGTTTCATTAGACAATTCAATTTCTGCTCCTGTTTTTTATTTTATTTTATTTTCTATATTCTATCATTATTATTCATAATTGTGCATAATTTAGCAGTTCTCATTGTATAATTCGATGTCTTATAGCTCTATAGGGTGGCAAAAAGTCAGGAACCAATGGGAATATGTTGATATATTCCAAATATATAATCAGAGTTGAGCAAAATTCACTTTATTCACTTTCATTCATGAGATTAATGTTTACATTTTTTTTTATATATTATTTATCTGTTTGAATGGTGTTACAGAAATACTTTGGAACATTTGTATTCCTAAGATCTCAATGATAGATATTTCAGAAGATTTCAAAGATTTCAAGATGGAGAAAACAATGATGTACAGTTTACATGCTTTTAAACAATTATTTAAATGCATATAAACCTGAAACACATAATGTTTACATATTACTGTAGCTGAGTTAGTCCTAAAAACACACTGTGAGTCAGTAAGCTGTAAAGTTGATGAAATTTGCACAAATATATTTCCCAGTTTATCCTTCTGTATCCAACAAGTTGACACTTATATATTATAATATATATATATATATATATATATATATATATATATATATATATATATATATATATATATATATATATTTGTTTGTTTGTTTGTTTGTTTTGTTTTTAATGTATTTGATTTTTTTTCTAAACTACTATACATCTATACATACTATACTATCTCAAAAAAGTGAGTACACCCCTCACATTTTTGTAATTATTTGATTATATATTTTCATTTCACAACATTGAAGAAATAGCTCTTTGCTACAATGTAAAGTAGTGAGTGTACAGCTTGTATAACAGTGTAATTTTGCTGTCCCCTCAAAATAACTCAACACACAGCCATTCATGTCTAAACCACCAGCAGCAATAGTGAGTACACCCCTAAGTGAAAATGTACAAATTGGGCTCAATTAGCTATTTTCCCTCCCTGCTGTCATGTGACTTGTTAGTGTTACAAGGTCTCATGTGTGAATGGGGAGCACGTTTGTTAAGTTTGGTGTCATCGCTCTCACACTCTCTCATACTGGTCACTGGAAGTTCAACATGACACATCATGGCAAAGAACTCTCTGCGGATCTGAAAAAAGAATTATTGCTCTACATAAAGATGACCTAGGCTATAAGAAGATTGCCAAACCCTGACACCTAGCTGCAGCATGGTGGCCAAGACGATACAGCGGTTTAACAGGACAGGTTCCACTCAGAACAAGCCTCGCCATGGTCAACCAAAGAAGTTGAGTGCATGTGCTCAGCGTCATATCCAGAGGTTGTCTTTGGGAAATAGACATATGAGTGCTGCCTGAATTGCTGCAGAGGTTGAAGGGGTGGGGGGTCAGCCTGTCAGTGCTCAGACCATACGCCACACACTGCATCAAATTGGTCTTCATATCTGTTGTCCCAGAAGGAAGCCTCTCTTAAAAATGATGCACAAGAAAGCCTGCAAACAGTTTGCTGAAGACAGGCAGACTAAGGACATGGATTACTGGAACCATGTCCTGTGGTCTGATAAGACCAAGACAAACTAATTTGGTTCAGATGGGGTACAAAGACAAGTGTGTCTTGCCTACAATCAAGCATGGTGGTGGGAGTGTCATGGTCTGGGGCTGCATGAGTGCTGCCGGCACTGGGAAGCTACAGTTCATTGAGGGAACCATGAATGCCAACATGTACTGTGACATACTGAAGATGATCAGTATACAGTATTCCAGCATGATAACGACCCCAAACACACCTTCAAAATGACCACTGCCTTGATAAAGAAGCTGAGGGTGAAGGTGAAGGACTGGTCAAGCATGTCTCCAGACCTAAACCCTATTGAGCATCTTTGGGGCATCCTCTAATGGAAGGTGGTGGAGCACAAGGTCTCTAACATCCACCAGCTCCATGATGTCATCATGGAAGAGTGGAAGAGGACTCCAGTGGCAACCTGTGAAGCTCTGGTGAACTCCATGCCCAAAAAGATTAAGGCAGTGCTGGAAAATAATGGTGGCCACACAATATATTGACACATTGGGCAAAATTTGGACATTTTCACTTAGGGGTGTACTCACTTTTGTTGCCAGCGGTTTCGATATTAATGGCTGTGTTGAGTTATTATGAAATGCGTAAATTTGGCTTGCCAATTTGAGTGACTCAACCCTTTAGGTTTTTTTTTTCCTATTTGTTCTTGTCCACATTTATAGTATAGCATAACATTCCCGGTTTTGCTTATTAAATTAAAAGACAATAGCTACGGCTAAGCTCTTTTTCAATAAATAAACTTTATTCAACAAGAATTGGTAAACGTATTCTCACTTAAGGAATTTCTCAACGTTCCATTGTATTGTTACAGGATCTCACCCAAATAACCACAATCACTGGGATATGTTCAGCCACACAACACATCTATATTACCGATCTGCCACAAACTGCTCCTCCACGGCATGCCTACTAAACAGAACAACAGCGTTCATGGCTCAGAATCTGTTTTTGGATTTTGTCGATTAGGTCCTGTTGGTTTTCAAAGCTGAAAGTTTGGCATCAAATCGTTAGAATTAAACACTCAGAGGCTTGCAATGAGAGATAGACAGTAGAAGCACACAACGAGTAGGAAGCCTATCAAAAGGGACAGAGATGAAGCAAGGGGAGGAAAATGTGGGAACGGGAAAATGAAATGTCCAAAGCTACCCAAGACAAGCAATGATATCTATCTTTGAAGTCATTGAATCACTCTGGATTTTGTCATCCAGGTTCTATAAGCAACTGACAAGCAACATCTGTTCACAGACAAGCCAAGGACCAGTCTCGCAATCGCTCTGACTCTGTCAGTTCCTCTCTCATGCAAGTCCAGATGTTCTCTTCAGACAAACTGATGTGAGTTAGTGAGGCCTAGCTGACCCCTTTCACTTAACAGAACTGTGATCCATAAAATTTGACATTTGTGGGGAGGAAATATTCAAAATCCTTAATAACAGTAACAGTTTGATTTAAGGAAACACAAGTAAACGTGATCACACACAGTGGCATTATGACTAGAATATGCATACAAGAGTGCTAGTTGGAAAATATCTGCTTAAAATTAAAGCAAATATTGTAATAATTCATTCACACAGCAATAATTCACACAGCAATTGTGGATTCATGTAAAGCTAAACTAAAACTAAATAAAAATATATATATTTTATGGGGCTATTGGCTTCTGGGACCCTAGGCGGTTGTCTGACTTTGCCTAGTGCTGAGTCCACCCCAGATCTAATCAAACAGTGGCAACATGGTTGATTGATCTTGTATGAACAAAACCATGAGAAAAGAAAATAGTACTACTCTGCACCCAATATCATCCATAACCATTTTTGTTAGGTATAACTTTCAAGTAATGCAAATTAATATGTTTAAATATCATTCATTTGAGCAAATATAGCTGCTTAGCCATGTTACATTGCAAATGGATATAGATACACTTAATGCAGGTTAAGTAAGGAAGTCATTTTTGTAATATGCATAACATTGATTATTTTGTTTTTACATTATTTTTCATAATACCCTGCTATTACTATTAATAATAATGTCTATAGACATTTTAACTATAAGTAAAGCAACTTTTAATTTATATAGTCTCCATCCATATTCAACCACTTATTCCTTCTTCAGGGTCGCGGGGAACCTGGAGCCTATACCAGGAGACATCAGGCACAACCAGGGTACACTCCGGACAGGGTGCCAGTCCATCGCAGGGCACAATCACATACACACTCACACACACACACACTATGGACAATTTAGACACGCCAATCAACCTACCATGCATGTCTTTGGACTGGGTGAGGAAACTGGAGTACCCGGAGGAAACCCCCGCAGCACAGGGAGAACATACAAACTCCGCACACACATGGCCCCGGCGGGAATTGAACCCCGGACCCTGGAGGTGCGAGGCAAACGTGTTAACCACTAAGCCCTAATTTACATAGTGAACTTACATTAATATTGGTTCATTATTTCATGTCATTTCGGATGTGAAATAAGGTTCAGAGCAACAAATAAAACAAAATTGCTATGCAGAATTTGTCTTTTCATGGAAACGCATTGGACATTGGAACTCTACCCTTGGGATTACAAATTCCCTTTTATGTTTCTAGCATTACTGTATTTTCAATACAGAGCTACATAAAAGCATAAAATAAGAACAGGCACATCATGGCACAGAGGGTTGTGCAGCCCAGCACAACAAGTACCACCAAACCACGTGTTAGAGTCTTAGACCCAAACAATTATGTTTAGAGTGAAGGGTGGGGTTAGTAGTTGGAGAATTTTTTGTGACTTCATTCATGTGAAATCCAATAAAATCACTAACACGTGTTAGAATTTCAGTGTTTTTCACATGATATCTGGTCGGTATTTGGATATATCTTTTAGCAATTTTTACAGTCATATACCAATATATAGACATATCAGATATATGGGTAAAGAATCAAATGAATGTGTAGGCTTTTTTTTTTTTTTTTTTTACTTTCTCCCCTTGTGTGACAGTAGAGTTTCCTCCTGAGGATCTCACACTAGGACCTCATAAAGCCAGGTCAACAGCAGGCCAGCGGTGGCCTGCAGGCACAACACACATATCAGACCCCACTCTCTGTCCCTGCCTACGCAAGCCAACATTCTATCAAGCATTACAAGTGACACACATCCATAAAATATATTATGTTAGAGCAAGAGTGGGGCAGTTAAACATCAAACAGCAAGGATGCTGTATACATGTGAACAAACACTGGACCAAAGCAAAACTATGCGAAACTAAGCTTATCAAAATCAAGTTATGAAATCAGGTTATGCAAAGCATCCTTTAGCATTGTATTGCTCACTGGGAAATGATTCAAAGAATGCTATTTATTTTGAAGTAATAGGTCAATAATGCATTTGGAAGTTTACACCCTGTCAAAGAATCTGAATGATGGTTAAATGTGAAGAATGCATATTACCATTATCAATATTTGCACTTACATCCTTATGCAGTGGAGACTGAGCTGTAAACACCTCTGCTTTTGCTTTTACTGGAGCCACCAGAGAGCTATTATCACCTCTTGACATTTCATCTCGGCCATAAAACGTTGTATATGAGAAGCAAAGCAGGAATTTTCACAGCAGGCCTTTCCGTCTCCATCGGAATTGAAGCACAAGTTGGTCAATCTCTGAATGAACCCTCTGCAGCTGTGTTCAGTCAGCCATATCATGCCACTCAAGCATTCATTTAACTTAATCGTATGTGTATGGTGAACAGATCCAAGATTGCTGTGTTCAGATGAAGAGATGCAGTCGTGTAAAACATATACTGACATTATTATTGAAGATAGTCAAACATGAGTACAAAAATCTTCAGAGATACATAAACATACAGTACACACATGCTTTTTATATAGTGTGTCATAAATGATTCAATTCCCTGTGGACAGGAGGAGGAGCAATGTGGATATGCAGGCAGGCAGCCAAACACACCAGAGAGAGAAAGATGCTGGGGAGAGGATAAATCTTGGAAGAAGAGGGGGGCTAATTATGATATTAATCACATTTTAATTTCAATTCATCCAGTAACCATCACATACTCATGCTAATCAGACCAGCTGAGGAAGACTGCTAAAGCTAAGAGTATTAACACATCTCATAGACAGAGAGAGAGAGACAGACAGAGAGAGAGAGAGAGAGAGTCTGATGAAGAAATGTATGAGGCCAGAGTGAAATCAAACTGACTGCTGCCTTTCATCCAGCCAGAACCTCTGCAGGGCACCAGCAGACGGAGGGATGGATAAAAAAGAATGACAAAGAAAAGGAAATGACACGTCTATGGAAATGACAAGTTATTAATGCCAAAGGACACAAAGCATTTATCGCACATGTGGAATGAATGCGATCATCTGAAATGAGTGCCGTCAGAACATGGGTGGGGTCCACAGCCCTGTGCACATCACAAGGTCCTGTCTGGTTTCTGAGACACATCTAATGCAGTGTGGATGGGAGTGTTTCACATATGCAGGTCCTTCTGTGTGTGTGAGTGAGTGACTGGCTGTACGTGTTATATTCAGTAACAACAAGAAGGAAGACTGAAGATTGCAAGGGACGTAATAATTTTTATTCATCTACTGTCAGGTTCCATTAAAAAGATGTAGTAATGCATTGCCCTAATAATATAATATAAAATCTTGTTTGCACTGCAGCTAAGCCTGATTTCAGATTAGAGTGAGAGAGAGAGAGAGAGAAGAGAGAGAGAGAGAAAGAGATATAGAAAGAGAGTTGGAGAATGAATGCTGATGGCCTGAAGTGCCCTTCTCTCCTCCCTCCCACTAACCCTCTTTGCTTCCAATCCGACCCTTAAACTTACTCTCCTCCTTTCTGAATCCCCCTCTCTCGCCTCTCTATCCGTCTCTGTCTCCTCTCCTCTTTCACTTACAAACTCTTTCTCACTCCTTTCTCCCATCTCCACTCACATTTTAAGGCTCGCTCACTCTCTCTCTCGCTCTCTCTCTCTCTCTCATAGGAGAGCCGGGCGGGCGCCTCCATGGTTACCTGGCACAGTGCCATCTCATTACACTGCCAATTGATTCTGGAACACTGCCACGTCCGTTACCCCCACCACCACCACCACCACTTCCACCTCCACCACCACCACTACCACCACCACTACCCTCATTCTTTCCTCTTCTCTTCTCCTTTCGCCACCCCACCCTCCTCCACTACCCCCAACAGTCAACTTGCCATTATACAGCTGAGACTGTCTGCAGCGTGGTCTGCATACTGAACACCGACTCGCTCACACGCACACAAACCTCAGCAATTCCTTTTTGTCATTTACCCCCTGCAAACACACACGTGTGCATTTATTTAGATGAGCATTATAATTCTTCACTGAGCAAACTTTTCCTAGACAATGTCAATTTCTGAGACTGCAAATGACGATCTTTGGAATCGGTGAGGTAGTTTGTGGCTGCTGAGTCACATTTGATTTTACACACACACACACACACACACACACACACACACACACACACACACACACACACACACATAAAGCACAAGTTTATTGTCTCTACTATCAAACAGAACACATGGTGATGGGTTCAAATAGCACAACTCCATTTTAGCTGTGTCACAGCTGATGTTGATGCAGAAGGACAGATGACCACAGGGCGGCTCAGTCCACCCTCTTCCATCACCCATCACTTTTGATGCCTCTCTTTCTCCTCCTTTACTCCTTTCTTTAAAGAAATACCCCACCATTTTCACCCTAGACTAGATTTACAGCATCTGTAGCCAATGTGTGATTACCATGAACTAGAACACATTTGCCTGTATTGAGAAAAGGACAGAAAAGCTCTATGCTTGAAACACAGATTTAATGTAAGCCTAAGGAGAATTGCAAAATCCCATTAATAAACCAAACACCTTTAATGAATTGTTGAACCAGAGGTATTTGTCATATAAGCTCTAAATCTGTCTAATTCTGAGAAAAGAATACAATTGTTGTTCTTTATGGGTATTTGCTTATGTTTCTGACAAAACTTTTGGGAAAGCATAAGTAACCATAATTAATTTTTATTGTATTCTTACACCAGGGTTCTACAAGAAGCTTTTTAGCCAGTGCGCATTAGTGGTCCTGACTTGAGAAAAACAGAAAGAACGAAAAATCTACAAGCACAAAATTGACAAACACATTATTAATTTAGGCAGTTGTCATCAAACATTAATTGGAAAAGTTTTGTTTGTCCAACTGTCCTAAAATACTCACTCTGACTTGTTCCATCAGCTACCAGATGCCAAAACACACACCAAGCTGGTCAAGATGGTAGCTTTGGCAACTGTTATTTTCAACTTTGTTGCTTGAGTAATACATTTAATAAGGCTTTCTTTCCTTAGTGTTATTTTCTGGAAACAACTTATCTACTATCTAATTTTGCATTAGTGGAGGTAATTCATAAAATAATTCTAAACCTTTGCAGAGTTAAAGGCTAATTCGGAGTTGACACGCCATTTGTTCCCATTGGATTTTTGATGAGTTGTTGTGGAAATGTCATATCACAGCAAAATAGCAAACAGTGGCTACATTTCCCATTCTGCACTGCGGCCTACAAACATGGCCGCCATGGACTGCAATTCCCAGAACACTCACATTCATTCTAATCACGCACACCTGCATCCAATTCAAAGCACTCACAACCACAGTATAAAGACACTGTTTGTACACAATAACTTTGCGAAGTATTGAGTTCCTTGTTTTGTTTCATGGTCTTGTTGTTACTTGTTTCTCGTTCTCAATTCTTGCCTTGCCCAGTTTATGCCTGTTTGCAGATCACTTTACTCATTGCCTTTTTTTGACCACACTATTGTCTCATGATTTGGATTTGTCCGCCTGCCTCTCTTTATTAAAAGCTCTTATCTGCACTTGCATCTGTCCTAACTTCCATTAAGTCCATAATGTGACAGGGAATTTCAAACATTTGTTAACTTTTGCTAACTGGCAAAAATGAGTGCATACCATCTTTTAATGTAGCTACCATGAGTTTTTCCATATGCATTCAGGTCACTGGCAAAGCTAAAACTATTTATATTATATTATTATATTATATACAGAGCAACAGGGCCGAGCTGGCATTTGACCCCCCACTTTTCAAACTACTTGGGCGGTGACCTGGCACTTCAGCCAATAACAGACAGGTTGACTCAGTTGAAAAACCTGTCATAACTTCCAGTTCATCAGAGGGGTGGGACATTTTTCCAAAAGGGGATCTCCTATGAGTGATAAAGGGTTAACCATGCTTTAGCACTCACTGGCTCTTAGTAATCATGTGTTGAATAAGTATCACACATATTCTGTATTCTGAATCAATTATAGGAAAATCCCTTAAATTACATTCTTCAAATAAAATAAGCAATGCTTGGTGGAAAAATGTTTAACGAAACAGCCAGTTACTATACTGACACAAAGCCTATTGTAATGAACATGTCTTCAATTTTTAAAACATAATTTGGAACTTTTTTTTTTGCTGTTATTAGCTGCGTGAGAAGTAAAATGCTAAATGAAGTGTGTGGGGTCCAAACAAACTAATCTGGTGTTCATTGTGGGTTTTTTACTGTTTAATAAAAAATTAATTAAAAAAATATTTGCTTGTGTTGTACTTTCAGTATTTGTTGTGGCACATGATATCTAGTTTAAATGTCATTAATAGCTATTTCTTTCTTAAATATCATAAAAGCCATCCAAATTTGCCCCTCCACTACAATTAGGATTAGTACAACCCCCCCATTATATTATTATATACATAATTAATTACCATTTTTTAAAGAATTAATGACTATGGTCAAAAATAAATAGTTTTCATTTATACGTGAGCATGTCTTTGAAATATATAGCCTAGAGCAAGCCTTATTGTACTTATTGCTGCTGTTATTATCATGGCTGTTGTTATAATGCCAAACATGCAAGTGATTTTTTTTCCTGCTGAATGAAAAGCTGTGCTGGAATTCTGACCTTTAATTCGTGAAGCGGGCAAATACCGGCAGAGCAGAAAGGCACCTGCCGTGTGAAAAGCTTTTGTTTATCAAGTAAATGATTTTAGGTTAGTGTAGTAGGCTGTATGGGTCAAAATATGGCCTCATGTGTGCTAAATTCATGGAATATATGGAATTTAACAAGTGCCCTAAGAATTCCATTATGAATGATTTATCAGTAATTGAATTTTCTGTTCTTAGCATAGGGAAACACATGTACTCTGTAATCACATGCTGGAGTATTGCTTTAGTTCTCTTATTCTTCACACTTCTTTACAGGTTATACATTTTCTTTGTCCTCCCCTTGCTTTTTCACCCTTCTTTTTCTCTATTTCACACACTCCTTCTGGCTCTCCATCATTGCCTCACACACACACACACACACACACACACATGCACACATGCACAAATGCACACGCATACCACACGCAATCTGTTTTGTGCAGCCTGTCTTCTTGGCATTGTGCGTCATGATCTATGCATAATTGTGTCAGAGTGCAGGACTGAGACATGTGAGTTGCGTTTATCACAGCAGCCAGAGAATCATAATCATATGTTCTGATCCATAAGAAGACATATGGACGATGAGCGTATTTGTCCACAGAACAAAGAGCTGCAGGCTGTGCACAAACAGGCTTCAAGAGTGTATGAATGCTTGTGTGTGTCTGCATGTCTGGCTAATTTCTTATTCTATATACAGTTGGGCTCAAGGTCAGACTCCACGAACAGAAACCAAAACAAAATTGCTAGCATCTGAAACTAGCCTATTATACATTAATACATTATTTTAAACCAAAACAAAGAGAAGTTTTTGCATGGAATCTCAACACGTTTGTCTTTAGTTTTAAATAGTTCTCCATGTGAAAGAGCATTACTACATTCTGCCTTCATCATCAGTTGGCATAAGTCAGAACTTTGTTGATAGCTGTTTTTGGTCACAATGGCACTAAATCAGTCACCAATGAAAACCAACAAATATTTTTACAATGTGCAATTTTTCTCAGTGACAGTAAAACCAGGCCAAAAATCATACAATGTAAACATAGTTTACATCACTCATGTTTAACAAGCTTACAATTCTCAACCAAGGAGTGCTTTACTAAATAGTATTTAGTATTTCATTGAATGTCCTCTATGTCCTCACTTTGGTGATGTTGTTGGCATGCAAGACCTACAGTGTATGAGTGATCAAGGTCTTGAGGGTGTGAAAGCAAGTACTTAAACCTCAAGAGTCTCAAGAGATTTACGTGACCACCATTTTGAAATCCTGTATGAGAAATGGGAATACCTAATTGCCATACAGACCTTGCAGGCAAATGAGGACTGCAAGACTACAACTGTACCATTTGGGACAGAAAACTACCTGTAAATTTGCGGAACTACACTTAATAGCTGTATAAAAGAAACACATCTTATACACGCAGTGAATATTCAGTGCAACTTCTGATACAGATATCGAAAAGGTTTGCTTGGTCAGACTAGCATAATGATTAAGGCAACTTCGCAGAGCTACTTAAACACAATGTTCCTTTTGTCAACGAAATTACTGAGAAAAAAAGTTGTTGATGAAAGGTTGTAAAATTTGGTCAACAATATGAAAACAATACAAAGCATCCACACTGGGATGAAACCAAAAGATGACCAACAAAAATATAGCACATCATTAAGACAATATTTGTGCACTGAAAACTCTCCATAATTTTGCACCCCATGTGGCCGGAAAACAAACGTATTTCTGATCGTTCCATAAACACCATTTGAGTAGGTACAGTGTTTGTACGTTTTTCTTAACAAGCGTTTTTTATGATGTGACATCGCTCAGTACCCCAGCAGTTTCCAGACCACTCCAAAGCAGTCTGCTTGGTTTGTGCTGCTTTTGTGCAGGTTAAGAAATAAAACAGAAGAAATATTTAGTTTGACAGAAACATCGCACAGAAAGCAGAAACAGGCTGTTCGAAATGATCTGGACTTGATGGAGTCCTGAGTGACATTACAGGTTATAGGGTTTCTCGGTGGACAAATGCAGCACAGATGAAAAGAAGTATTTTCTCTTTCTCTGATCATATACTGTAGCATGCTCTCTATATTTTGATATATTATGTCTGGTAAGATATTGCATGGATAAACAGACCTGGACTAAATCAGAACCATATATGTTTTCGCATACCCACAGATTTGGCAGGAATTTCTCACTGCATTGCATTGCAGCATACTTTATGTAAAGCAGAAGAGAAGGCAGCTGACTGCTGCCTTTTCAACCCAGGACTATCATAGAGCACAACATTGAAGACCATGAGAGCTGAGAGCTGAGAGCATCAAGGAAAAATGTTCCTTAGATGAGCAACTGCTTGATGATAGGCAAAAAATGGAAAGAAAAAAAATATGGAGCACTGTGGAAGAGTGGTGCTTCAGATCAGTGAAACTCCTAGTGTGCAGTGTTAATCATCATCTCTTAATGATTAACTGGTATTTATTAATAATTAATACGGCAATCTATAGTTCTTTTTTTATAGCTAGATGTTTGGCTTGTGCCAGAGTAAGACTGGTGATTCCCTCCTGTTTGAACCAACCATACCTTTGGAATATTAGTTATCACACAATTAGTTACTCATGTTTGTAATGTTTGATAAGGAACTAAATCAGTTCATGTCTTCATAGTAAAAAACAACAAGAAGTCATTTGTACCTATTGTATATGGATATCTGATTAATATATGTTTATTGATCCATCTGCACTTTGATTCTGCTGTACATCCTGACACTTAAATTTAGGACACTATAAACTGTTACATCAATGTCACACACCCTATTACAGCTAAAACTTTGATTTATTATTATTTTGATTTAAAAAATTTTTTTTTGCTTGTATTATATCGTTTGCCGTATTGGTGCACTGCAGCGCTGAGGTTGAGATGGAGGCAGAGGTGAACTAAGAGATGGAGAAAGAAACAGAGTCTGAGACGGAGTGAGAGACGGGGGTGGGCCTCCCCCGCTTCAGGGCCCCTTTCCTGTGCTCGGGTTGTTTGAGGACACGTTGAACTGGGCCACCCGATCCTGAGGAGGGCCCACTGAGGGGGAAAACGACGGCCAGTATGGATCAGGAAGCAATGCTGCGGATCTTGAAAGACTCCTCGGCATGGAGAGAGAGCAGAGGGAGGAGAAAAGGTTCTGGAGGAGTGTAATTGGACCAATTGATGAAAGGGGCGGGGACTGGCAGCTAACATGGTAAATAGGGACAACAGATAATCACAGCTTGAGTCTCGGGTCTAAGAGAGCCATACTTATTACATGTGAGCAATTTATTACATTTATTACACGTTTATTACTAATTTGAATAGGGTACTGTGAGTCTTATAACACAGTAATTACACAGACATGGCCTGCACATGTGTAAGAATGTATGTACAGTCTGTCTATTCTCTCTCTCTCTCTCTCTCTCTCTCTCTCTCTCTCTCTCTCTCTCTCTGCATCTTTGTGTGTGAATAGCGGTGGATTCAAGCTACATGAATAGGCTCACTGTGAAACTCTGGCTCTCTCTTCACTCTCTCCTCGTTCACACAGCGCTTCACTCGTCAGCGGCATTCCTGAACGCTGAGGTAAGAGGGCACTACACCTCAGTAAGCCAGAACACACACATTTCCACACATACACACACAAATATATATATATACATATATATATATATATATATATATATATATATATATATATATATATATATATATATATATATATATATATATATATATATATTCTTTCTTTACATTTGTGCAACAAACAGAACAGCAAACAGATATATAAGTGCATAGTGCATGCAAATGAGATCTGTGTGCTCTCCACCAGTGCTGTCAAAATACTTTCAAATTTTGATTATTTCAGAAATTTGAGATTCAAACGCATTGCATTAAAAAAGTGCTACTCAGACCAAAACTCATGGGCCAGATGTGTCTCTCTCTCTCTCTCTCTCTGTATATATATATATATATATATATATATATATATATATATATATATATATATATATATATATATATATATATATATATATATATAGTGAGGGAAATATGTATTTGACCCCTCTGCAAAACATGACTTAGCACTTGGTGGCAAAACCCTTGTTGGCAATCACAGAGGTCAGACGTTTCTTGTAGTTGGCCACCAGCTTTGCACACATCTCAGGAGGGATTTTGTCCCACTCCTCTTTGCAGATCTTCTCCAAATCATTAAGGTTTCAAGGCTGACGTTTGGCAACTCGAACCTTCAGCTCCCTCCACAGATTTTCTGTAGGATTAAGGTCTGGAGACTGGCTAGGCCGCTCCAGGACCTTAATGTGCTTCTTCTCTGTTGCCTTGGCCGTGTGTTTTGGGTCATTGTCATGCTGTAATACCCATCCACGACCCATTTTCAATGCCCTGGTTGAGGGAAGGAGGTTCTCACCCAAGATTTCACGGTACATGGCCCCGTCCATCATCCCTTTGATGTGGTGAAGTTGTCCTGTCCCCTTAGCAGAAAAACACCCCCAAAGCATAATGTTTCCACCTCCATGTTTGACAGTGAGTATGGTGTTCTTGGGGTCATAGGCAGCATTTATCCTCCTCCAAACATGGCAAGTTGAGTTGATGCCAAAGAACTCCATTTTGGTCTCATCTGACCACAACACTTTCACCCAATTGTCCTCTGAATCATTCAGATGTTCATTGGCAAACTTTAGACGGGCATGCATATGTGCTTTCTTGAGCAGGGGGACCTTGCGGGCACTGAAGGATTTCAGTCCTTCACGACGTAGTGTGTTACCAATTGTTTGCTTGGTGACTATGGTCCCAGCTGCCTTGAGATCATTCACAAGATCCTCCCATGTAGTTCTGGGCTGATTCCTCACTGTTCTCATGATCATTGCAACTCCACGAGGTGAGATCTTGCATGGAGCCCCAGGCTGAGGGAGATTTCTTTTGTGTGACAGTTCTTTTGTGTTTCTTCCATTTGCGAATAATCGCAGCATAATTCTCCCCCCCTCCTCCCCCTTTGTTTTTTTTTTTTCCTTTTTTTTTTTTTTTTTTTCTTTTTTGTTTTTTTTTTGGTGTGTTTTGTTTTGTGTTTTTTTTTTTTTTTTTTTTTTTTTTTTTGGAGTTTTTTTTATTATAAAAAAAAAAAAATAAAGAAACACCCTAATAAAATGTGTTCTAATCTCACCTCCTTTCCTTTATAAAAAAGACACCTGATGAAAAATATAAAAAAAAAAAAAAAAAAAAAACCAGCCATTTCTTCCAGAAAAGTGTTGCAATGACAAATGTTTTGGTATACACATGTTTATTACCTTTGAGTGCATTGGAATAGCACAAAAAAGCAGAAGAAAAAAGGCAAATTTGACATAATTTTACACAAAACTAAAAAATTAGGTCGGACAAAATTGTTGGCACCCTCAACTTAATATTTGGTTGCACACCTTTTGGAGAAAATAACTGAAACCAATCACTTCCTATAACCATAAACAAGCTTCCTACACCTCTCAACTGGAATTTTGGACCACTCTTCTTTTGAAAGTTGCTCCAGGTCTCTCAGATTTGAAGGGTGCCTTCTCGCAACAGCAATTTCGAGATCTCTCCAAAGGTGTTCTAAGGGATTTAGATCCGGACTCATTGATGGCCACTTCAGAGTTTTCCAGCGCTTTGTCTCCAACCATTTCTGGGTGCTTTTTGAGGTATGTTTCGGGTCATTGTCCTGCTGAAACACCCATGACCACTGATGCAGACCCAGCTTTCTGACACTAGGCCCTACATTATGGGCCAAAATTTTTTGATAGTCTCCAGATTTCATGATTCCTTGCACACAGTCAATGCACCCAGTGCCAGAGGCAGCAAAACAACCCCAAAAAATCCTTGAACCTCCACCATGTTTGACTGTAGGTACTGTGTTCTTTTCTTTCCATTTTCTGTAAAAATTTTAATCACATGTTTTGCCACAAAGCTCTATCTTAGTCTCATCTGTCCACAAAACGTTCTTCCAGAAGCATTGAGGCTTACTCAGGTACATTTTTGCAAACAGCAGTCTGGCTTTTTTATGCCTCTGTGTCAGAAGTGGGGTTCTCCTCGGTCTCCTGCCATAGCGCTTCTTCTCATTCAGATGACGACCTATGGTTCGAGCTGACACTGATGCATCCTGAGTCTGCAGGACAGCATGAATTTGCGTGGAAGTTGACTGAGGTTGTTTATCCACCATTCAAACTATCCTGCGTTGCATTCTTTCATCAATTTTTCTCTTCCGTCCACATCCAGGGAGATTTGCCACAGTTCCATGGGTTACAAACTTCTTGATTATATTGCGCACAGTGGACAAAGGAACTTTAAGATCCCTGGAGATTGACTTGTAACCTTGAGATATTGATATTTTTCCACAATTTTGCTTCTTAAGTCCTCAGACAATTCTTGGTTCTTCTTTCTCTTCTCCATGCTTGGTGTGGCACATACAGGCACACAACACAAAGGTTGAGCCAACTTTTATACACTCTGACTGGCTTCAGTTTTGCAATTTCTATATTGCCAGCACCTGTTACGTGCCACAGGTGAGTTTAAATGAACATCACATGCTTGAAATGAAATTATTTACCCACAGTTTTAATAGGGTGCCAATGATTTTGTCCAGTCCATTTTGGGAGTTTTGTGTAAAATTATGTCAAATTTAGCTTTTTTCTTCTGTTTTATTGTGTTGTTCCAATGCACTTAAAGGTAATAAACATGTGTATACCAAAACATTTGTCATTGCAACACTTTTCTGGGAGGAATGGTGCATTTTCTGGAAAAGTTCCAGGGGTGCCAATAAATTCATCCATGACTGTATATATATATACATAATTCAGATATGTTAGGGGGCAGGGGCAAGTTTATTTCTTGGATTAGCTTCCTTTACTCATCCCCTAATGCTAGGATTCAGACTAATGATACTTATTCGGATTATTTTGTGCTCAGACGAGGGTGTCGCCAAGGTTGTCCTTTATCTCCACTGCTTTTTGCTGTTGCCATCGAGCCACTCTCTATTACACTAAAATCTTCCTCCTTGTTTAAAGGAATAGTTCGATATGGTGTAGAATACAAATTGTTGCTATATGCTGATGATTTGTTATTGTATGTAACAGATCCTATTGCCTCTATGCCCTCTGTCTTGGATGTTCCTCAGTCTTTTGGTGTTGTCTCTGGTTATAAACTAAATTTAGATAAATGTGACTGTTTTCCTGTCAATATTCCAGCTTTGTCTCTCCAACAGTCAGATTTACCGTTTTGATTTAGTCAGTCAGGTTTTAAATACCTAGGTATCAACGTGACACATTCTCGATCTAATCTTGTCAGCTAACTTTACTCCCCTTATCTCAAAGGTTAAATCTAACATTCAGAGTTGGGGTAACTTACCCCTTTCCCTAACTGGCAAGATCAATGTCGTCAAAATTAATATATTACCAAAGTTTCTTTTCTTGTTCCAACAAGTGCCTCTTTCTCTCCCAAAATCATTCTTTGATTCATTGGATAAGATAATTAGTACATTTATTTGGGGAGGGAAGCCACCAAGGGTTAGTAAATCTTTGTTGCAGAAATGTAAACTTAGTGGAGGACTTGCATTACCCAATTTTCAATTCTATTACTGGGCTGCACACATCCATAAACTTTGTTACTGGGTTCAAACTCCTGGATCTTCTTGGTCTAAATTGGAATTACCTGCTCTGCTTTACTCCCCTTTACCTACAAAATGTTTCCTATATACTGATAACCCTGTTGTCCTAAACACACTTATGACTTGGTATCAATTTAGATGACATTTAAAATTTGTAGGCGCATCCTCTTTGTGTCCTTTAGTCAACAACCATCTATTTCCCTCACCGTGTATGGACTCCTCATTTTCAGTGTGGTATGACAAGGGTATTAAACAAGTTAGAAATTTGTATTCTGATGGTGTGTTTGATAGCTTTGCCAATTTGGCATCCACTTACGATCTTCCCTTGACGCATTTCTTTCGATACTTTCAAATACGGAACTTCATTTCTAGATGTTTTCCTGATTTCCCTTCTGCTCCTCCTGATCAGGCTTGGGAAGACCTGTTTTCAAATAATCCACATCAGAGAGGAATGATTATGATTTTATTCTGATGCTAGGTAGTGGGTCGAGTAACAAAATTAGGAATGCGTGGGAAACGGAATTAGGAGTACAAATAAGCGAGGAGTGTTGGGAACATGCTGTAGGGAGGGTACAGACTACCACTTCTTGTGCTCGTCTTGGACTTATACAGTTCAAATTTTAAATAGAGTCCATCTGTCCAAGTCAAGATTGTCTGTGATGCATCCAAATGTAGAGGACAAGTGTGATAAATGCCATGGCTCTCCCTGTCATCTTGGCCATATGTTTTTCTTCTGTCCTGATCTCCATGGTGCTTGGACTGTTTTTTTTTACCATCATGTCCACTATTCTCAGGGTAGATTTAAAGCCTTGTCCATTGATTGCGATATTTGGGATTCCTGAAGCTTCAATCCCTTTGAGCTCGATACAAAAGGATGTTATTGCTCTCACATCCCTTATAGCAAGACGTTCCCTACTGTTACACTGGAAGTCTGCTAAATACCCATCTATCTCTCAGTGGATAAAGGACGTGATGTTTTTTGTGAAACTCGAGAAAATAAGATATACGATGAATGGTTGTACAGATAAGTTTTTTCATAAATGGCATCCCTTTATTGCATACTTTATTTAGTTACAGACATTACCCACTTAAAGGTTAGTGCCTGTTGTTGAATTTTATAATATCTTTATAACCAGCGATAGTTAATGGGTAGCCATGATGAGCCGGAGGGGTGGGTTGTGGGTTCAATTTTGTTTTCCTTTGTATAAAAAGAAAAAAAACCTGTGAATATTTACTGCTGTTGCTCAATTTGTTTTTATTTTTGGGAAAGGGTGGGGAGGACAGAACAGAAAAGGCAATTTAGATAGGCTTAGCAGAAATGTTCAACAGAAAGGTTATTAGAAATGTTAGCAGAAATGGTTCATCTGAAGTGTTCAGCAAAAATATTCAATAAAAATGAAATGTCAAAAAAAGAGAAATGTTCAGTAGAAATGTAGAAATGTTCTGTAGAAATGTAGAAATGTTCAGCAGAAATGTTCAATAAAATAAAACTTAAAAAAAAGAAATGTTAGGGGGCACTATGGAGTCAACTGGCCAAAACCTAAAAGAAATGACCAAAGAATTATAACATTTGGGCAAAGTGTGATGAGTATGCCAACTTTCCCTGACTTTTCATGCACTACAAGGGTGTCAAATTTGTGTTCAAAACCTAGGTGGTGCTATGGCGCTCGGGAGGCACACCTATGCTAAACCACAATATCAAGTGAAAAGTTGTCTTAACAGAAATAAGAGAGTAAAGTTGCATGCGTTTTCAGCCATTGTAAGCCTCTGAAAACACCCTGAGAATGTTTGAAAACCCCACATTCCAGACCGCATTGCCAACTTCCTGTTTGGTGGAGTCAGATACAACCAAGTGAAAATTGTTGTACATGTTGAGTGCAATGACCATACCAAATATTGTGTTCCTCCGAGAAAATTCATCAAATTACATTCTGCCATTCAGGGGCGCTATGGAGCTGCAAAAACACGGCCAAGCCTATTTAATAACATCATGTTTTGGTTTTCGCCAGGTATGATGTGTATGCAGAATTTCAGTCATTTTGAAACATCACAAATACCTAAAAAATTACACACCAAAAACAATAAGGCTTTGCACCTCCGGTGCTTGGGCCCTTATAATAAACAGTCGGGTTAGGAAATTAGGAAAACAATAGGGTCCTGTGCACTTTCAGTACTTGGGCTCTAAATATGCGATGGTGACCTGTTTCAGGTCAGGGAGGAAGTCAGATGTTTTTGTGGATAGTAATGTATCAAAATATTGTTTGGCAAATACAGCTGAAATTTTTAACGCAATAATGTTTCCTGTCAGAGTGAACACTTCAGGGAAATAAATATTTAAGCAATCAAAAAACACATTCTGTATTAAACGTTTTTTGTCCAGGACTCAGAACAATGATATAAAAATTTGGTAACCTTTAATAATAATACTCCGAACAATAATTTAAAACTTTTTTTTTCTTTCAGATTTGCTGTGAAAGTTTATACCACCATACCCACAAGTGTGTGTACAAGGATTACCAGTGTCCAGAATGTATACCTAAAATGGACAGATAAAGTATTTTTGCTGTATTTCTGTAAAAACAAAAAAAAAAAAAAAAAAAACAAAGAGAGTGAAAGAAAGAGAATTAAATGAACAGACAAATAAACAAATAAATAAAAAGATTTTATTTTCATGGAAATCTAATAAAATATTAACTTGTACTAAATTGTTTGACTATAAACACAGTCATATTGTGTATAATAATAATAATAATAATAATAATAATAATAATAATAATAATAATAAACTTAAACTGAGAAACAGAATCAGGTACAGATCATGAGACAAAAGCTAGAGATGCTATGGACATGCTTTTTATGTCTGTTTACTGTGGAACGGATACATGGAAATTTGAATGACAAGTACTGGCACGGCCAGCTTCCACTGATGTGTGCATCCATGGTCTGCAATTAGTCTTTTTTTTTTTTTTAATGAAGCCTAATCTAACACAGTTAAGCCAAATGTGAAACAGCATTCTATGACTATGAGCCAGGATCCTCATGAAAAAAATCTAGCTTTCTTGCTAAATTGTGAAGGTTTTTAATTAAATGGTATGTGCTTTAGAGGGGCTGGGATAGTGTAGAAATAAGAAAACCTCTAAATTACAATGGATTTAACACTTTGGAACTTTTTTCCCCATACTTTTATAGCTTTGTCAAGTTTCCTTACATTTTCAGGTATAGAAATAAATTTTAATTTAAATTCCATATTTTCCCAGACTTTGGAGACCGCACAGTCTTGGTATTGGTATATTGGTACTGGTAATTACTTACATATGATATCACTTTATATTAGGAAATTAATACAAAGTCTTTAAAATATAGCATAATAATAAAATATGGCAAATAAATTTTACATGACCAATTTTCCCACATCGGGCAATTCTTAGATTTAGCTTTAAAAAAAAAAAAAAGGAAAAAGTGCTAGATTTTAAACATCTATTTGCCAACATTCAAATAGTATTCAAATCTCAAATTTTTTTGTCAGCACTAATACACACATATATTCAGAGTGCTATACCACCCCTTTCTATCAATGCCCATACATGTAATAAATGTACTCCTACATGGATTTGAATACTGTGTTTATGAGCACTCTCACACACATATGCACACACTGAATGTCTCATGTGCTCATGTGGTGATCTCTTTTCAGTCTGAACTCATTGCCCCCCCCCCCCCACACACACACACACACACACACACACATGCCCCATTTCCAGGAGCCCATTTTGCTTTATCTGGTGCTGGCAGATTTCCTTTTCAATAAAAAGCCTGTTTGGAGCCGAAACCTCCAGCCTCACTCTGTTACAAAGCCAAGGGAAAGAGTTGCCCTTTCTCCGCGTTAGTGATCTCTGCTGTATTAGTGAACCAACAGGTGACACAGCAACACAGCAACAGGTAGTTCTTGAAATGCTTGGAGCATCTGTATACGTGTATGGTGCTATTAGCACACACACACACACACACACACACACACACACACACACACATATATATATATATATATATATATATATATATATATATATATATATATATATATATATATATATATATATGTTGTGAGAACACTGTTGGAAAACAACTGGGAAATACACATGCTGGATATATGCTAGCTAATAAGTCCTTTTATATATATATATATATTTTTTTAAATAAATAATGTAAACTTAAATCGCATTGGAAATTACATTGGAAATGTAAACTTAAATTGCATTGGAAATTAAAATTTTCCTCAGTTATGTTGGTACATTTCTAAGAAAAGACTCTATTGGACTGTAATTATGTTGTAATTACACTTAACATCAACCACAAACTGAATTCCATAAGCAAACATTAAATGTGAGCAAACAATAAATCTAATGTATGTACATATTATTAATATAAATAAATCAAATCTAGACATGTAGATATACTAGTTAGCTGGCAGTGTTGTTATGGGTAACAAGCACATTCCCTTCTGCCTGTTAAAACAAATAGCTATATAATGCTCTGTAAAGTTGTATGATGTACTACACACTCTCTGAGTGAAGGAAAGTGCCAAAGAAAAGTGCATGAAAATGCATATTAGTATTTTTAATTCAGCAATGAAAATGTTCACAAACAAGTAAAGACTGGGGCAATATTAGCATCATTGTGCTAATATAAAAGCTTGCCAGCCATCAGCCAATCAGTTTTCAGCTAAAAATATCACATCATGAGCATTGACTTACACTCAAGAAACTTGGCAACTATGTTCATCTAAGGAACCTTTATTGTTCTGTGTAGCTTGTCAAGAAGTGGCCACCACAAATCACAACTGATGGATATAGTTATTAGTTATATGTGAGTCTTTAGATTTTTTCAAATAATAAAGTCTTTCAGGAAAACTTTGCAAACAGCCTTTTACACATAGATATGTCAGAGTTCCATTTAGTTTTATTTTGCTTCTTGAAAAAGAATCAATATATGCTAAACATTCCACTTAATATGTTAGTATATGGCCATTTTTATTATTTAAGTACAACTACAAGTAAACGGTCATCAAGTTCAAAACTGTGAGAATCTGAGAGCACACAGGGCCAGAGTGCTTTGCCATTAGTGTGTGTTTACACAGGCTAAAGAACTGTAATGCTTCAACCAGATAGTGTAGAACTGGCCAGCACTCCCTTAGTGGGCCTCACTGAAACAGAGTGCCAAGAAACCTTACTGTGACAAAAGCATAAGCAAGAGACAGGAAGATTGAAGAAAAATGTGCAAAGAAAGATATAAAAGTCTCATTTCTAACATTTTGCGCTGCTGCAAAATGACTTTTGGTGTTAAAACCTGGCTGTTACAATATATTAAACAGCCATATTAAACGCCTTTTAAAGAGGTTTTCAGACCTGTAGATCTGTTCTTTGTTACGAAACAGGGACTTAAATTGTTACACTGTTGGACTTTCTCCTTAGCTCAGTTCCACCTAAATGCGTTTATGCAATTCACATGTGAGTAAACTGTGCTATCATTGGTCAGAGTGCACCTGCTTATGTTCTGGGGTTCCGTCCATAGCGGTCATCCATACAGATGGACAGACAGCAGCTCTGCAAGCTTACTGTGGCTTTCTTTTCAGCTGTAGATATTATGATTTATGTTCCACAGATTAATTAAAGTCAAGTTCATTGAGATGTTCACTAAACACCTTTTAAACCTCTGTTTTTATACATTTTTGAAGGATGCTCAGATATAAGCTTGTCCATATGCTAGACCACATTTCAATGCAGCATTTTACCCTGTCTTTGGTCACAGTTAAACCACGATTCATGTTGAGAGCCATGAGAAAAACAAACATGCATTTTGAATACTCAAGTTAACATCATTGCTATACAGGATGGTTTGTTGTTCTGTTGGGTCTGCTTTCTCACCACAAGTGAATTGCTCCAGAATTCGTTTGCAATCAGGCCCAAATGTTTTGGTGCGCAATTGCCATGTTCATATATATCTAAACAAATCGAGCCAAGGGACAAAACACACCAGGTTCCGAAACAAACGCTCCAAACAAGCCAGGTGTGAAAAACGTTAAAGTAACTATTAAAGTCTATAAGGTCAAGTGGGCTAATTTTGTGGGCTCTTTTGACCATTGTATATGTATTTTAAAATATTTTGATTTATCAAGGCTTTAATTACTGACTTCACATGCTATTTAAGGGCCATACAAATCTGGAGTTTTCTGAAGCATAAACATGACTAAAACATTGTTGGCTTATTGTTAAAAGAGAACTCTCATAAATGCACTGGGGAAATGGTAAAACCTGGTAAAGATTAGAAGTGAGTGAGTTGGTATATATACACTGAAGGAAAAGAGGATTTAACATATAACAGGTGCAGTCAATATCAGGGAAATAATGTCCAGAATGAACTCTGCTGAGGAGTAGTGGTGGCTCATGAATAGATGGTGGATTCGGATGTGGACAGCTGAGTTTCCCCAAAAAATTGCAGCATTCAAACAGAAAAGAGAGCCTTTGTTGTCACATATACAGTACAGTGATAATCTGTAATCTGGATGCCCTAGTTTACGCGGAAGCTGCGGTCAGAGGCCAGGGTCAGCAAGGGCACAGGATCCCTGGAGGGTTACAGGCCATGCAGTGGCAACTTGTTAGTGCCAGGGTCTGATCTCATGACCTTTTGACCAGTATCCCAGAGATTTGTCCACTCACCCACAACTGCACTATAATCATTAACCAATGGGAAAGCAAGCATCATTTGTAACACTCTGTACCACTTAAAATGATCTTAAAATGATAATGTTTTTCAAACACTGAGCACTGTCTGTGAGTTAAAAAACCTTGATACAAATATTGTAGCAAAACACCTGACACAAAATAGGAAGTTGTGCACAAAATAGGGGTTATACTGCCCCAGCAATATGTTAATTAGGCAAAGTGCACCTGTGTTTGTTTGCATGCACATTTTTAGTAGATTAGCTGCTTAACTAGCCATTCCTACCACTTAAATGGCTGCTAAAATGGCTCTAATTGGTTCTTCTCTTAGTAAACATGGCTCTGAGTGTTCCAAAAGTATTCACTCTTATTATAATCTTGTTATACTAGATTTATCCAAACAAAATCACTTTATGTTTCATTCATATAACAGAATAATGGTCATCGATTGAGAGCAGTAGTAATGATAATATCTCACACAGGTTACAATAATAGGTTGTGATTTTTAAGAGATGATTATCAGTATGTTTTTTATTACTCGAATGGAACATTAGATACCACAAATTTATGGAGACATTAAGCAAATGATGTGCAACTGTTCCATCAGGATATTTTTTTGACACAATCAGAAAAATTCATTCTAAATAATGTATTTCTAAGTCACAAGAACAATAAAATGTATTAATGCTTGTAACTAGGTTATGTTAAAAGTTTTTTAAATTCTTCTAAAGAGAGAGAGAGAGAGAGAGAAGAGAGAGAGAGAGAGAGAAAGATAAAAGTGAGTGTGACAGACAACAAAATACACTGAACAACTCATCACCTCCATTCTTGGTCATGATGTGGATGTCCAGTCCCATAAAGAAAAAGCATGAGTCAGACATGGGCTTAGTTACCAAAAAAAATAAATTTACTTTCCGCTTGCGCACAAGCACAATCTGTTATGCTTTGTCACCCTACAACGTCAATATCCTCACCAGAGAACTGGTTTAGTGACCCAGTGGATTGACCCCAAGCTGTGTGAGTAATCAGCTTTGAGGAACTCACTATCGATAAAAATGGGAGTGAACAAGAATGAGTCATATTGGGGCTTACTCATAGGAAGTGGAGTGCATGAGTGTCTGGTGCCACTGTAAGGTGTGGTGTCTGTGTTTACCAGAAAATGCCTATTCTGCAATTCCCTCTTGCCAGTTGATGTTTTTAGAATGTATTGCCAAATCTGTGTGAGAACAGAAACCCAATTCACAAGTAATGCTCTCCATAAATAGTCTCGTATTACTAGATATTTCACCAAATAATATAAAAAAAATAAACATACCAATCAAGCAGTTATGTGGCAGTAGTGCACTGCATAAAATCATGCACATACAAGTAAAGAGCTTCAGTTAATGTTCATATACTGTATGGGATCACAGTGACGTGAGTCATACGCAGAAGTTCATGTCAGGTTCCACGCCTTTCACCCAATGGAAGTAATCTGAGGCTAATGTGGGCACATGTTCACCACAACTGGTCAGCTGAATATTGGTAAAACATAACCTGGTCTTTATCCAATTTTCAGCTGTCCAGTTTCAGCAAACCTGTGCCAAATGTAATCTCAGATTACTGCTCTTGGCTTGCAGGAATGGAAACTGATGTGATATTCTGCTGTTTTAGTCAGAAAGTTTTAGATCCACCTCAAGGGTCAACATGTTGTGTTTTCTTAGATTCTTTTCTGCTCACCATGGTTGTAAAGAGTGCTTATTTGAGTTACTGTAGCATTCCATTCAGCTTAAAACAGTCTGGCCAATCTCATTTGATCTCACTCATCAGCAAGGCATTTCCACCCACAGAACCACCATAGAACTGCTTACTATATTTCTTTTGCACGATTCTGTCTAAAATAGAGACTGCTGTGTGTGAAAATCCCAGGAGATCAACATTTTCTAAAATATTCAAACCTGTCTGTCTGTCACCAATAACCATGCCACAGTCAAAGCCACTGAGATCACATATTTCCCCATTTCAATGGACATGTATCATGATTTAATGCATAGAACTACTACGTAATGATTGGCTGATTAAATAATTGCATGAATGGGCAGGTGTACAAGTGTTCCTAATAAAGTTGGTGGTGAGTGTATATGGAAAGAAAAGAAAAAAAACCTGCATTGGCATGTCAAAAGTAGCCCAAACTGTACTCTTTGGGAAAACCATGCACCTGGCAACTCTGCCTATAAAACTGCAAGCAACAAGTATGGTGCTAATTGTCACCTTGTTTTGG
>CM022775.1:8902965-8910465 GCA_012411365.1 Ameiurus melas | reverse complement strand
AACATATTTATTTATAGGCCTGCCATGATCAGGTGACATGGCAAGTAAGCACGTCGTGTGCTATAAATATGGCACCTGTGAAAGGCACCATCAGCCTCTATTATCTGAAGCAAAGACGCAATTTACAGGTCTGCCCTCGTATGACAAATCTACGCAATGTCTCTTTCCTTTCTCAGGTAATAGGGTTACATGCATAACCCAGACGTTCCCTTTCAAAGGGAACTTCGATGTTGCATTTAGCATAACACTATGGGAACGAGAATACCCACTCTGTCATACTGAGGGAACGGCTTGTTCAAAAAGACCCAAGCCCAAGGGTCACTGCAAGATATTTGAGCCCGGGCTGGAATGAATATCCAGGCTGTAATAACAAATTCATTTTTGTGGCGTAGACCACTCTGCAGCAGCACACACATCCTGTAGTGATACCCCTTTGGACAAAGCCTTCGCAGAGGCTACCGCCCTAGTGGAATGAGCCCTTATGCCCAGAGGCGTAACGAGACCGGGTGCCTCATAAGCAATAGAGATTGCTTCCACAATACAATTAGTGATGCGCTGCTTAGACACAGCATCACCTCTACTGTCACCACCAAAGCAGACCAGCAGCTGCTCCAACTTACGCCACTGGCCCTTACTGGACATAGCAGATGCATTCTCTCTTGTTCCAGTTTGGGGAATGGAGGAGGGCAGAAAACCTGCAACACCATAGGGTGGGCATCCGATGTAGGCACCTTAGGAATATAATCCGGCATAGGATAAAGGAAGGCCTTGGCCAAACCAGGAGCAAAGTCAAGACTGTAAGGGGCAACAGAGAGAGCTTGTAGATCTCCTACTCACTTGCAAGATATCAGAGCCAGCAATAGAGCTACCTTTAGAGTCAGAAGCTTCTCTAAAGGCTCAAATGGGGCCCCTGACAGACCTTATAGGACCACAGAAAGGTCCCAGGAAGGTATGCGTGGCTTGCAGATTGGCCTCAGCCGCCTGACACCACACAAGAACCTCAAAGTTAGAGGATGTTGCCTCACAGAGGCTCCATCAACAGGGGCATGGCTAGACGAAATGGTGGCCACATAATACCTGATTGTAGAAGGAGTAGACATAGACTGTCTTGGAGAACTCTTGTTAGAACTTGTGGGAGCAGACTGATGGGGGAAAAGCATACAGAGGTGACCTCAGCCACATGTGCACCATGGCGTCCAGCCCTAACTGTGCGGGAAGAGTTAGGGCGAACCACAGCGGGCCATGTGTTGTCTCCTCTGAGGCAAACACATGCAGTCCTGCTTGGCCAAACCTCACCATATGGACTCCAGCACTTCCTGAGTCTCAGCCCCTGCCTCAACAGGTTGTCTGCCCCCATATTCCCAGAATGTGCGTTGTACTCACTGACAAACTTTCTTTCTGCCCAGAGAAGAATTAGTTGCACCTGCCTGAACAGGGGGCATGGACATAATCCTCCCTGGTGGTCAATATATGAGACCACTGGTGTGTTGTCTGTAAACACATGATGATCTTTCAATTGAGGAAGAAGGAATTTCAGTGCTAGAGATATGGCCCACATTTCAAGGCAATACAAATGCCAGTCCAGAGGAGGGCCGCACCAAAGACCGTGAGATGGACAGCTGTCTAAGACCACACTCCAGCTCGTGAGAGAGGTGTCTGTCATTACCCTCTTGCACTAAGGAGACACCCCTAGAGTGTGGCCCAAGGCTAGAAACCGGGGACACTCAAATTTTCAGAGCACGTAGGCATTGCCGCATGACACTGATTATTCTCAGAAGTTTTGTCCTTGAATTAAACCCCCAACTTCTCAGCCACCACTAAACGGTCTCCTGTGCAATAGGACCATAAGCACCAATAGTCTCCCAAGATCAGCTTTATCTTGCTCACTGTTGATAGGATTGACCCTACTCATGTTGGGGATAGAAATGCCCTCATCGTAGTAGAATCCTTATAACCCCTAGAAAGGTTGTCCACTGCACTGGGGAAAGGATACGTTTCTGAAGTTCAACGTAAGCCCCAAGCTCTTCATGTGTGCAAGAACAACATCTCGATGTTGAACCACCAGTACCCTGGGTCATGTCAGAATTAAGCAGTCATCCAGGTAGTTTAGTACACGGATGCCCTGGAGTCACAATGGAGCCAGAGTGATATCCATGCACTTTGTGAAGGCGCAAGGGGATAAAGCTAGCAATATTTCTATGTGGAAATATGCACCATAGAGATCTATCGTCACAAACCAGTCCTCAAACTGAATCTGTGGGACAATAAGTTTGGGTGTCTGCATCTTGAACTTGTATGTCTGAAGAGTACAGTTCAGATGATGCAGATGTAAAATTGGCAGAAAACTCTCCTATTTTTTGCGGAACAGGAAATAAAGGCTGTAAAAACCTCTATCCCTCAGGGAACGTGGTCTGTGCTGACTACTGTGTTGAGCACAACTCTGAGCCAGGGGGGGTCGAGCTATAAACTGGACCTGGTAACCCTTTTCTATGGTAGACAGAACCCATGGAGACACATTTGGCAGTTGTTTCCATGCTGCCAGATGGTCTTTAGTGAAGGTAACTATACCACATTCTAGTTGACGGGAAAGCATCAGATTTGCATTGCCCTGTGACAGCTCGCTGACCAGAGAACACTGAAAACTTGGGACTGCCTTGGCTAGGGGAGGCCCTACAGTAGCACTAGGGGCTAACTGTCTCTCCACGGCCACTCAGGACCGCTCTTCTTTGCCTGCTTGACTTTTATGACCATTATTAGACCAAGCCTATTAGCAGTAGAAGTAGTAGACTGTGGCCGCCCAGTTTCCCTAGCTGTCTGGGGGGTTGGCAGGCTGCCATACTTGCCTTCTGGGTCTCCCTCACACTAGTGCTGGCCCAGGCTCCACTCATGGATGCCTGGGTGAACTCAAGACAACAGGGAAGGAACTGGCTGAATGCCACCATATGTCGAGCTCACTCAGCAGGTCTGCTTGGTAGGCCTGCAACACTGTCATTGTCTGCAGTAACCCACAAGCAAGACTACTACTGCATTGGCCTTGCCCACCAATGCCACGGTGGCCTTACACGGTGGCTTGGATGGCAAAGCCGGCCCCCTTAATTACCTGCCGTCGATGGAGAGAGGTAGCTCGCAAGTGTGCCTCCACCTTCAGCATAGCTAAATGGCATTCCTTCCCCACAATGGCCAAATAATCCAACATCGTGGGGTTATAAATATGGCTTATGCATTGTTTTCCCCCAGAAACCTGACATTTTGTCATGCACATCTGTTTCTGCAGTGTGAGGGATTTACTTTCACTGGGGAGAAAAAGGCTCATCCAGCCTTAGAAATCACTTCAAGCAGCTATTTATATGCTCCGCTCAGTTTTTAGCACATCCTTCTGGCTCCTCTTCCAGATCCATAAGAGATCCCCCGAACCTGAGACGGCTAGTTGCCGCGGCTAGCACAGATCCGCCGGCCCAAACTCAACTCGCTTCGGCTTCCGAGAAGAGCGCGAGATGCGAGCTGAGCTGCTTAATGTAGGCATTACCATGTGCAGCCTCTTGAGGCTGCCATCGCTTGCTACATCCCTAGACACTTCACCCAGAAAGTGTGCACTATTCCCCATGATGAAACGGGAGCAAGCCGTAACACACTTCTTGAATTCTCTCACTCATATTTTTCTCTCTAGCTTATTATTATTTTTTCTCTTTTTTTAAAGGATAGAAAAGTTCTCAGATTTTGAGAAAAGATAGCGAGGAAAATAATCTTTTTGTTTGTTTACACAAACAACTGACATGTAGTCTTTTGCTGAAGATAATAATGGCTGATAGTGCGGTTCACAGGTGCCAGATTTGTATCACGCGACGCGCTTAATTGCCTGATCATTGCCGACTTAAATAGGCATGATTTTACACAAGCTTCCGATGCCGGTCACATGCCAGTCAGGTTAATGTCTGTTTTCTGTTTTCATTAGATATACAGTACTGTGCAAATAAAACATTTTTTATTTATAAAAATAGGCACCCTATTTTTAGTACAAAGTTTATTATAGATTTTTATTTTATCATTTCTATGAGAAATATTTCATTTAATTATTATGAAGGCATCTTTGCACTACAGCATTTCTTTGCATTTGCACTTTTGCATAGTACTGTAGATTTATAAGATTTAAGAAGATTTAAGATATAAGAAAATTTCTCCTCTGTTACGTTATTATGTTATGTTATTTTAATAATTTTCAATGTAACAGTCAGAAAGGTGGCAACATTATTAATATGGCAAGATTGGTTGACAGCAAATTGTGCCTTAAATCAAGAGTTCTCAAGTTCTACAGCTAGGAACATCTTTAACTGTGGAATATTACATAGTAATTTACTAGCAATTACAGATTTCTATTTATTAATAGACTACATCGCATAATTTTTCACCTGTTAAATTTTTTGGAAAGCTGTTAACAGTCCTTCCCTCATCAGCCTCTCTTTTCTTCTCTCTTGAAGTAAAAAAAAATTGTACAGCTTGTTGTCATGAATCCCCTCAGAGCACAGTGCTTTTGTCTGTACTGTGTTCTTAGTCCTTGCTCCCATTGTGACATTGTTTATTTTTCACTTCCCGGTCCTGCCTCTGCCCCTTGTTTTGCAATACGTGTGTCATTCTTAATGTACCCACCTGTTTAATTCCTGATTAGTCTGCTTATTTATACCCTCATGATTCATTGGGTGTGTCTCAATCAGCTCCCTAGGTTGTGAATCAGTGTGTCGTGTACACTCCTCACACTGTCTGTGAGCTAGCGTTTGGCAGAATTGAGAGCTGTCAGCCAATAAGATGCGAGTGTTTCCACATATCTTCCTGTAAACCCTGCCTGATTGGTCTCACCTCCGATCACTGAAGATATAAAATTACAACACCGCTGTCTTCTTTTACTGACGTTCAGATACGTAGTGACAATCCGCTCCAAGTGGAGAATTATTCAGGGCTAAAGAAAAAATCTTCGGGGCAAAAATGGGATTTCTTTTAAAAATGAATTTTACTTAATATTGTTTTCTTAATAATACATTTTTAAGGCAAGTAACATAATTTTATTGACATCAGTAACTGTAATCAAACTACATACATTTAAAATGTATTGTAGTTAGTCACATTACTGTGTTATCAGAAAAAGTCATTAGATTACACCCAAATTCTGGTCATGTTTTATTCCTTAATTAATACTACAGCACGGGTTTCCTTGCCTTGTTTTAATAAGGCATGGAAACCCGTTTAATCAAAATTCACTTATATTCTGTCAACCGATTTTTCTTTATAATGTATTTTTATAGAACTTTGTAAGTGTGGCTCCTTCTAATTGTTCAAAATGCACAGTTAAGCTATTGAATTAAGCATATAATTGACACATCACCCAATGAGACTCTTCAAACCAAGTTCTTCCTTTTATACTATTTACTTGAATGTATTGAAAACAAAATAAAGACACGGTCAAAGTCTAGTGTCCTCCATCGGTTCAAAGCTTCATCAACTTTGTCGATGCGGAAGTGAAACTTATGTTTCTTGTTAAAGGGTTACCCATTCAGAGGGGAGCAACTGCATGAGGCAATCACGTGATTCATCTATAAAGTTTTACATGGAAAACACATGTATAACGAATGAATAAACATTGCCTTTTATTGTCACTATACACATGTACAATGAAATTAAGAGCCACTCCGTTTTTCAGTGCCAACATTAAAATAAATAGGATAAAAAATAAAATAAAATAAAATAAAATAAATATAACACACAAAATAAATAAATAGTAAATGTATGTGTGTTTGGGGGGTGTTACTATAAAATGCACAGTTCTGAGACACTATATACCTATACTGTGAAATCAGTACATGTGTGTGTTTGGAATGTTTATAACTTTTGGGGGAAAAACTATTCTTGTATCTATTAGTCCTTGTTCTGATGCACCTGTAATGTCTCCCTGAGGGCAACAGATTAAACAGATCAGAGCCAGGGTGAGAGCTGTCCTTAATGATGGTTTTTCCTGCTGAGGCAACGGGATGTGTAAATATCCATCAGGGAGGGGAGAGGGCAGCCTTCTGTACTGCTCTTATTACTGTCTGAAGCCCCTCCCTGTCTGCCATGGTGCAGCTGCCGTACCATACCGTAATACAGTATGTCAGCAGGCTCTCGACGGACGAGCGGTAGAAGGTCAGCAGCAAATTGGGGTCCAGATTGTACTTCCTGAGAACCCTCAGGAAGTGTAGCCAATTTTGAGCCTTCTTAATAACCACTGTGATGTTGTCTGTCCAGGAGATGTCAGCGGAGACAAGGACGCCAAGAAAGCGGAAGTGTGGACCCTCTCCACACACTCACCATTGATGAAAAGGGGGGCTAGCTCAGTGTTGTGCTTCCTGAAGTCTACAATGATCTCATTGGTTTTCTTAGTGTTTAGAGCCAAATTGTTCTCTGAACACCAGTCTGCCAAGTTCAGGACCAAGCTCTAGGCTACCTCATCTCCCTTTGAGATGAATCCGACCACCGTGGTGTCGTCAGAAAACTTGACAATAAGGTTGTTATTCTGGACAGGACTACAGTCATAGGTGTAGCGACAGTACAGGAGGGGGCTCAGCACACAGGCCTGTGGAGAACCGGTGCTCAACGTGCGAGTGGAGGAGAGGTGGGGTCCGAGTCTCACTGTCTGAGACTGGTTAGTCAGAAAGTCCCTTATCCAGGCACATGTGAGGGGGGGAGGCCAGGAGTGACCAATTTGGTGATGAGAATATCCGGAACGATTGTATTAAAAGCCAAACTGTAATCCACAAAAAGCATCCGGACATAGCTCTGTTGCTGTTCTAGATGTCTCAACACGGAGTGGAGAGCTACAGCGATAGCATCCTCTGTGAATCTGTTTGCTCGATATGCAAACTGATAAGGATCGAAGTCTGGGGGGAGGTAGTCCTTGATGTGCTGAAGAACAAATCTCTCAAGGCACTTCATGATAACTGGAGTGAGGGCCACAGGACAATAATCATTTAGGCTAGTGGTGGGAGACTTCTTTGGCACTGGAATGATTGTGGCTGATTTTAGGCAGGGCGGGATAACTGCTTGGGCTAGGGAGAGATTGAAGATTCTGGTAAAGATGTGGGCAAGCTGGTGGGCACACGATCTAAGCACCTTACCAGGTACTCCGTCTGGGCCAGCAGCCTTCCTGGGGTTCACTGCCAGAAACATCCGTCTAACATTGTGGTCCCTCACAGTAAGTAGAGTGGTACAGAAACCAGGAGGGGATGGAGGCAGGGCTGGACTGGTGCAGGAGCCAGATGAGGGAGGAGGCAAGGCGCTAGCAGATGAGTGCTGCTGTTGTGATGTTTCAAAGCGAGCAAAGAAGCAATTGAGCTCTTCTGCCAGCATTGCACTCAGGTCTCCTGTTGTTGCATTGCAGCCTCTGTAGTTTGTGATGTCTTGTATGCCCTGCCACACCTCCCGTTTATTTTTACTGGACAGGTGGGACTCTATGCTCCTCTAATGGTCCGCCTTAGC